>CM035162.1:72656696-72769196 GCA_020205615.1 Panax quinquefolius
TACCCATTCATTTATCTCTCCTGCATGTGCTCAACGTTTAAACTTGACTCAGGAGAAATTAGACTTTGACCTATCTGTGGAAACTCCAGTTAGAGAAACTTTCATCACATCCAATGTTTATAAATCTTGTTTGATTCAAGTTGGCACCATTACCTTACACATTGACCTTATCTCTTTAAAGATACTTGCTTTTGATGTGATTTTAGGGATTGATTGGTTAACTACTCATCATGCCAAAATTGATTGTTTTCGTAAGGTTGTTAGTCTTCATATTCCTAACCAACTGTTGTATGCAATTCAAGCAACTAAACCATTAAAATCGATCAACATCATATCTAATCATAAAAGCTATTCGTTTATTAAAAAGCGGATGTCAAGCTTTCTTAGCCCATGTTATGGATTTGAATAAAGACACGTCAAATTTGAATAATATTCTGTTGTTATTGACTTTCCGGCGTATTTCTAGAAGAACTTCCGGTCTACCCCCCGGCGTGAAGTTGAATTCTTTATTGATCTTGAACTGGTACAAAGCCCATTTCTAAAACCCCATATCGAATGGCTCTATTGAACTTGAGGAGTTAAAGGTCCAACTACTGAGAATTGTTGGACATCGGTTTCATTAAATCTGAGTACATCTCCTTGGGGTGCTCTGTTTTATTTGTAAAGAAGAAAAGCGGGGAGTATGCGACTTTGTATTGACTATCGAGAATTGAACCATGTCACCATCAAGAATAGGTATCCTCTACCTCGTATTGATGACTTGTTTGACCGATTCTGAAGGGGCACAATTCTTTTCAAAAATCGATCTTAGATTACGGATATCATCAAATGAAGATTAATCGAGGATATTCAAAAGCGCCTTGAACTTCGGTATGGGCATTATGAATTCTTAGTCATGTCTTTCGGACTAACTAATGCTCCTGCAGACTTTCATGGATATGATGAACCAGAGTATTCAAGGAATATTTGGATCAATTAGTTGTTGTCTTTATTGATGACATCCTCATATATTCCAAAAGCCGTGAAGATCATAAGCACCATTTTAAGTTTGGTACTCCAAAGCTTCATGAAAACCAACTATATGCCAAATTGAAGAAATGCGAGTTACGGCGAGGAAGTAGCATTCCTTGGGCGCGTGGTGTCGAAACATGGAGTATCTGTTGATCCGTGAAGATTGAAGCAATACTGAAGTTGAGAACAACCAAGTCGGTGGTAGGAAGTCGTAGCTTTTGGGCTTAGTTTGGTTATTATCGGAGATTAGTGGAAGGGTTTTCTCGAATCGCTACTCCATTAACTCGGCTAACTTCGGAAGGATACAAAATTAGTTTGGAGCGAAGAATCGAGAAAAGTTTCCAAGAGCTTAAGAGGAGACTTATTTTGGCACTGTTCTAACAATACCATCTGCTTGGATGGATTTGTTATCTGACGATGCTTGAGGCAAAGGGTTAGGATGTGTTCTCATGCAGCGTGGGAAAGTCATAGCCTATGCCTCGCGACAACTTAAAGAGTATGAGAGGAATTATCCTACTCATGATCTAGAGTTAGCGGCGATCGTTTTCAGCGCTAAAAATATGGAGGCACTATCTATATGGGGAGAAAGTGGAGATATATTCGGACCGTAAAAAGCCTTAAATATTTCTTCACTCAAAAAAACTCGACATCTTGGCGTGACGTTGGCTCGAGCTATTGAAGACTACGACCACACTATTCAATACCATCCCGGTAAAAGCGAGCGTGGTAGGTGGCGCATTGAGTAGAAGATCATATCTTTGAGGACGAATGCGATGATGTCAAGTATCTGCGTAGAGCCAACTTTAATAGAAAAAGTTAAGGTTGCTCGAAGCCACCGAGGCCGGGCGATCGTATGAAGAAGAAAGTACAAGAAGGAGCTATTAGGGCGAGAATTGATGAAGAAGGAATACTTGAGTCCACTCTAGACTTTGTGTTCCTAACGACTCTAATTTGAAGTACAAGATTATAATGGAGGCACACATAATCGCCATTTGCAATCCATCCTGGAAGTACTAAAATGTATCGTGATCTTGACATACATTTTGGTGGAACAATATGAAGAGAGAGATTGCAAAGTTTATCTCGATGTGTTTAACTTGCCAACGTGTAAAGGCGACATCTTGTACCTAAGGGTCCGTTGCAACCACTTGAGATTCCTGGAATGGAAATGGGAACACATTACTATGGATTTCGTTCTGGGTCTTCCTCACGGTTTCTCAAGGCATCAATGCTATTTGGGTTATTATTGATAGATTAACCAAGTCTGCTCATTTCTTGCCGATCTGGAGACTTATTCCTTGAGCGTCTTGCTAGTATATGCGTGAATGAGATTGTGAGGTTGCATGACATGCACTGTATCCATAGTTTGGGATCGTGACCCAAGATTCACTTCAAGATTTTGGGTTAGCTTGCAAAAAGCTATGGGCGCAGATTTGCGATTTAGTTGGCATACCATCCCCAAACCAGACGGACAATCGAGAGGACTATTCAAACTCTTGAAGATCTATTAAGACTCGTGTCCTGAACTTCAAGGGTAGTTGGGATAAGTATTTACCATTGGTGGAATTCTCCTACAACATGAGTTATCGGCAAGTATAGGTGTGGCTCCATTTGAAGCATTATATGGACCGAAAATGTCGTTCTCCAATATGTTGGGATGAGGTGGGTGAAGCAACATTGTTGGGACCCGAGAGTTAGTCGCGTATGACTCACCGAAAAGATCCAAATGATTCGACAACGTATACAAGCGGCACAAGATCGACAAAAGAGTTATGCGGATCTTCATCGAAAGGGACGTGGAATTTAATGTAGGGGATCATGTATTGTTGCGAGTTGCTCCATGGAAGGAGTTACAAGATTTGGGAAGAGAGGAAAGCTCAATCCACGATTTATTGGTCCATTTCAAATTCTTGACCGAGTAGGAAATGTAGCCTATAGACTTGCGTTACCTCCGAAAGTATGTCTCGTGTTCATAATGTGTTTCACATATCATACTTAAGTAAATATGTGAAAGACCGAACCACGTTATTGAGTTAGAACCAGGACAAGATAGCCAAAGACTTAACGTGTGAGGAGGTACTGTCAAGATCTTGGATAGGAAGGAGCATGTCCTACGCCAAGAAAGGTCATACCACAAGTTAAAGTTTTGTGGAGGAATCATCTTATAGAGGAAATGACACGGGAATTGAAATGGAAATGAAAGCGAGGTATCCTCACCTTTTGAAACACACAAGTGCGTCGTCAATTTCGAGGACGAAATTTCATAAGGAGGGAGGTTGTAAGACCGAAAAATTTTAAATAAAAAGGAATTTCCTTTATTTATTATTTTGAAATAGTAAGGGTTGATTTGATTAATGTGGATAGTTAAGGGTTAAATCATGAAATATTTCAAAATAAGCAAGTGGTTATAAAATATTCATTATCGTCGAAGAATATTAGTTTGGTGCGTGGAATATTAAATGCTTGTCGAGGAATATTAAATGCAACGGCGCAGCGACCATGTGTGGGCCCATGTGAGCGATTGGATGAAGAAAACGACAAATATAAGTTGTTTTTAAATAACAGGCGTAGTTATTACAGAATTATCTTTGTTGGAATACCCGGTGGTTAAAACAAACTAATACGGCGTTGTTGAGCAAGATGGCACACAGTATTGCACCAATTATTGATTCTTACGTGAAGGCACTACTCAATAATGGTTACTGATAATTCTTTATTCGATTTTATTGAGTTAATAATTCTTTGCGTTGATATTTTATATTCTTTGTTGTTTGAATAATTGTCATTACACGATGTTTTTCATTATCGAAGCAATAATTCATATTATCCGAATAATATTATTAGATAACATTATTGGCAATGTCTATAAAGTTACATCTAAGGAGAGGTTTGGTCACCTAATTGCGGCCCGATGAAAGAAGAAATTCTTATTGAAAGCCCTCTTTCTGAAGCGCACGGTTGTCAATATTGTGATTACATAATATTATTTGTGAATAATTAATTATTGATTTATATGATGAGGAAAATATTGATTTTATGTGGATATAGATGGAAAAATTTTTAAAATGACAATTGTTGAAAATTAATATTTTATCTTTTACGATAAAATAATTCATTTAAATATATTATTTTAATAATATATTAATGGTGATACTTTTACAACGAATGTGGGATATATGAGTATCTGAGGAGGAAGAGTATTTTTGTTGCAATAAATGTTTAAAACATGTTAAACATGTCGGTGGACCCCATTTATTGATTGAAATTTGATTATAACTTGTAAAATCGCTTTGGTTTGTGGATTTCGGTCAATTTCTATTTGGAATTTGGAAACACTTTCTTCTGTAAAGTTGTAGAAAATTGAAATTCCTATAAAAACTCATGAGATTCAATTTTCTGATGAAAAGGGCTATTTATTATGAATTATTGAAGTTCCAAGCTCAAATAATTGATTTTTGGGAGTTTAAAATATTTTTGTAAGAAAAACGTTTTTTGTTGCAATTGAGTGGCTCACATGTGTTATAAATGATCTGAAATCAGATTTCTAAGGTGGGCTTGAATATTTTTAAGAAATATTATTATTTTATTAAATTTTACGCTTTGGTGTTCTAAGCGTTTTACTATAAATAGGTGCTTGGGTTAGAATTGAAAATCACACGAGCTGAAGTTTCTCTCTCTATATTATCGGCGTATTCTTGTGAGTATTTTGAGTATACTTTGAGTATTGCTAGGCGGTTTGAAGTTCCCTTGACAAGATTATACACAGTATTCTAGCTAGAAATCTTGATCTTTCGAGGTAAGGGATGTTATTTTCTTCTCAAATGATATTATTTCTTCAATATCATTATCTTTGAAATATTGGTTGGAACTTTTATCAAATTTGGAACTTTTTCATGTCGGGGTTACTATTCATGAGTTACTATTCACGAGTTACTATTCATGAGTTACTATTCACGATTACTATTCACGAGTACTATTAAGCGTGAAGCGTGAAGATGTTTTTGTGGAATTTCTATCTTTTGGTGTCGGAGTTACTATTCAAGTATCTGCCTATTCACGATATCTGACACTATTCATAGAAAAATAAAATTTCTTCTTTTTGTCCAAAATATCTATTACGGATACTAGCTTTGATTGTATCCATGTTTTGATCATTCTTGAATTTTACACCACTATGATTATTTTTGAGGTATTTTTGGGCGTGGATAAAACCAAGTACGAATCCTTAATCCTTAATCCTTGTCATTTTGTTTCACTTTGGATTCGTTTCTTTAAAAAATATTTTCATCATCCTCGGTCTTAAATGATGATATTATGGAATATCTTTGGCTGTAGTGCAAAGATGAATGATTTCTTAAGAATATCTTTGGCTGTGGTGCAAAGATGAATGATTTCTAAAGAATATCTTTGGCCCGTAGTGCAAAGATGAGCAGTGTTTAAATGAACATGACCAATGATGAATATCTTTGGCACAGTAGTGCAAAGATGAATATTTGATTCGGATGTATATTGATTGATGTTACGGGGATAAAAGATGAGCGATGAACTTTTAAATTCATACATAGAAGATAGTAGTTTGCATTCTCTACTTAACTCTTCTAATGAATTATTATTTCAGCTGCGAATATTGATTTAAAATTTGTTGTCTATTGTATTCTATTAGATTTTTCCTGTTGAAGACTAACGATAATTTGTTGTATATTATCTTAGTCATAATATTCTTTCTTGAGCTAGTTGAGCTCACCCTTTTCCTTTTTGTTCCATTTTTCTCGGGGAGGCGAGAATATAAGCGAAATGCAGTGGGGTATGGAATGAAGGTTTTAGAAAAGGATTGTTTAGTAGTCCTCACCATTTTTGTAAAATAATGTATCGATAAATGTGATGAGGATTTATTTGAGTATAGATATTATCTAGAAGATAATATTTGTATTCAAACTCACGATTTCTTGTTGTAATAATAAAGTTGTAGTTGTTTCTGTACTATGTATTGACAACTCAGAATAGGTGATGTATACCTATTTTGGGGGCGTCACACGTGCTTCTACTCCTTTCTGCAAAATATTCTGATCCATGGGCTGATGATTGAATATGTTCATTTCTTTCATTTGTTTGGTGTTTATCTAGATGTATCTATCGTGTTACTTTTTTTTTTTTTTGTCTTTTACGAATTAATGCATTTGAGCAGAATTCTTAATTTCAAGTTTTGTTCACAAAAGTTTATATGAGCTGATCTACTTTGTTATTCATGAGCAGAAATATTAAGCACTTATTAGCATGTACATAAAAGTGTATTTGGTGGTATTTTTTGTGGAGTTGAAACTCTTATTATACGTCTTTGTGCATGCAGTGATATAGCTTGTTAGATTTTACTTGTATTTGATGGGGGAATTCCGTGCATGATTTATTGTGGCTGGCCTTCTCCAACCACCACTAGAATTTAAATAATTTTAGAGAATGAGTTGACATGAGTTATTCTGGTAACATAATTGTCAGGAGTAAACTCTATACGGTTAAAGTCAAAAAAGAAGAAGCTTTATATGGCTATGGTAGCATGGTTGCATAACCTTCGAGTGATGAAATTATGCATTCTTTTTCACTTTTTGATACTCGTAAGCCTAAGTTAAAGTGGAAATTTTATTTAAATACCATGTATGAACCATGGTGGTGGCAGTTTAAGGCTTCAATTATGAAGCTTTAGTTTTCTTTTTCACATTTTTAATGCTCTTTGGGATTAGTTAAAAGAGGAAGTTATTTCTAAATACCATTTACCAAACATGGTGGGGGGTGTTCAAGTCTTCTGGTTGCAAGTTGTCATTATACATGCAGAAGCATACTTTGTGTTGCAGATCCAATTTATTACATTTTAGTGATATGTTCTTCTTTTGTTATGTTTAGCCTTAAGTTTTTCGTTGTTACCTACTAGACCCACGTCAAGATGATCCCCTTTGAAGCATTGGTAATGTTCTCTTGGACTAGGTTGTTAATTATTTGGTATTGTTTTTTCTGGGATAAATTAATTGTAATTACTGTATATCTTTTAATGATAGTGGGTCGATTAGTTTAGATTAGTAATTAGGAGTTTGTTTCCTTGCGGCTTACTAAATTAGGTTCACACAAGTTATATTGAAATTTGGGCTTTTATGTTTTATATAAATTGATAACTTAGTGTTCTTTTCTATGCTTCTATGATTCTTTGTGAGGATAGGTTTCTTCCCGTTCCCCCTTTTCTCCTTCCTACTTCATCAAATTGGAGTTGAATTATTTGAAATATAGCTCTGTGATTTTCTATGTTTTGTGATTCCTTGCAACAAAGATAGCTCTGTGATTTTCTATGTTTCTGGAGAAAAACTTTGGAGGTTACCTTTAGAAGAAAGTTATTGGGACTCCATGAATCTAGAGTTAGCTGATATGGTCAACACCGGTGGTTGTCAGGGTGGTTCCATTACTGCAGCTCTTTTCCTGAAGCAGGTGACGTACACTGATCAGTACACATTCAACACACTAAGCACAAGTTCACCAGACTCATTTTTTCTTATTCCTCATCTTATTGAAATTGAATTTTGGTGTTTCTTTTGCAGCATGAAATTTACATGTCCAACCTTGATTTCCTTGAAGAAAATGATGATGAAGTGGACCTAACATGATTTACACTTCATTCTATCTAGTTCGTTGTTATTCTTTCAGTTTTCTTGTGTTGGTTATTAAATATGGTAAGTACAATGATCTTTGGGAGATCAAGACATAATAACAAATTTTGAACTTATCGTGACTTGAGTATTATCTATTTATATATGGAGTATTAGTTTTAATTATTGGCTTTTTATGCATTAGTTTATCAATTAGTTTGAAATATGTATGATATTTATATTAACTTGAAATATTAAATTTAATATTTATTATAGCAATTACTAAAAATAATAGTAATAATAATAAATATGAAATCATTGATTTAAAAATTAATTATAATTTTCAATGAATTTTGATTATTTAGCAATTAATTTTTATTTACAAATTTATAATTTGTGAAGGAATTTTTCTCTCACTAATTTGAAAAATGATTCTCAATTTATAATTAGTGAAGGAAAATATTCTCTCGTTAAATAAATTTGTTCTTCACAATATATTATTTGTGAGGGAATCAAGTTATTCACTAATTTCAAATAGTCCTTCTTAAAATATTATTTGTGAAGGAAACCAATCTTTCACTAAATAACAATATTCCATTACTAAATACAATTTGTGAAGGAATAAGTTATTCATAATATATCCTTCACAAAAAACATTTAGTTACTACTTAACAAAGGATACCCAATTGCGAGGAGGTCTAATGCGAGCACTCGTGTGAAAAAATATTTCATCATAATAAATCATTTGTGAGAGATATAGGGCTTTTAGTGAAGAATTTGTCCTTCACTAGAGGCCATTTTTGGTGTAGTGTTTGTTCTTGACTATTCTTCAATACATCTTCCATTTCTTCTTCAACGATAATGGCTTTTTCTAGTAAATTTAAAAATGAATTAATTTGCAGTACATCTAACTTCTCGAGTACCAACGATTTTAATCCGTTCCAAAAACATCGTGCTTTAAGCTCCTCAGTGTCAACTCGATGTTGAGCAAATTTTGCTAACTCGTCGAACTTGACAAAATATTATGCCACTGACATATTCTTTTACTTCAGATTCAAAAATTGCTCTTCCATATTTCTCTTTTGACCTCCCTTCCTTGGCGGCATTATCTGATAAAAATCTTACATTAATTCTCCTTTTCAACACAGATTCTTATTAATAACATAATAAGAATTAAAAATTTCTCATATAATTGCATATTTATTCAAATAGCACAAAGTACATCTAGCACTTAACAGACATATATAACATTATCCCTTTTTAAATAATATCGGGATTAACAACACAACTTTAAACAAAAGTTGTAATTCTCTGACTTTAAACAAAAAAAAAATCATAATTCTCCATTCACACACAACTATTCCCAGTTCATCAAACTTACCACACCAAGAGGTTCAGGAACTTGCCACAATTATATGAGTTTACGAACTTATCCTAGTCAGACCTTTGGCGTCCATTCGCTGAGGGGTTCAAAACATTTCATATAATTATTAGTCATGAACTTACCATAAGTATGAGTTTTAAGAACTCAAAAATTAATCTTAATCTTATATTCATATAGAAAATAAATATTTCACTCATACAAACATATATATATATATATATATATATACATATGTTCACACATCATTCTTGATATTACAACCGTTAATATCACACACTATCAAAAGATACCATCGCTTAAACTTAAGCTATCTACTGTCCACTCCCTTCACCAGTCTTCTTCTTACTGGGACACTTGTTTCCTTTGGCTTAGGACAATATAGGAAAATATGTCCTTCTTGCTTAAAATTGAAGCACAAGTTCTTCTACATCATGCATTCTCCCACGTGAGTCTTTCCACACTTGCTGCAGACTTGCTTCTTCTTCAGGTTTGAATTTTTCAAAGTTATCACTGTCGGTGTCCCTCTTTCTCTTATTCTTGCCCTTCTTGCTACTTGATTGTTCCTTCAGAGGATCCACCACCTTCAGTCTTCATCCTCTCCACCTGTGCCTTCAGCTCGTTTTGTTCTTCAGTCATTTCGTGTAACGCTCGCTCTGTCTTCCACAACTCCTCAAAGAGAAACACTTTAGAGTTCTTGAACTTCTGTAGATAGTTGATCTTGTTCTCCAACTTTGATCTTATTCTCTTTCTCCACCTTAGCTTCTTCGGACTCTGCCTCCTAATCACCTCTTAGATACATCTCGGGATAATCGTTATGATCGCTCCCTAGATTGACCATAGGTTCATCTTCTCCAACCTTCTCAACTGATTCGCTTTGCACTGGCACTGGTGCAACAGCCGCTAGCATCTCTGCACTCATTTCATTTTCTCCAGACATCCTAACATCAGTCTAATTGACTTGATTAATACTTCTCCAATACAAATGTCTCACACTATGTGTCCACATATCTCACTATCGATATATTTTGACAATCCCTCACTTAGTACTCTAAATGAGTTTTCTCTATCTCGCATATGGTTATAATCTTAGGGTTTTCCCCCACTTAAGGTTTATAACCTATAGCTCTTCTTCCAACTTATGACACCTTGGTCACTAGAGCTTTGATACCAACCTGTGACACCCCCAAATCTGGGTTACCTAACCCCCGAGTTTGGTGCTCAGGATCCACAATATAAATAACATTTAACTATCCATTTAATTATAAATAGGAACATACACTTCATTAACTGATATAGTTAATACATTACCTCAGGTTCTCTAACCTTAACATTACAAACATACCCTTTAGTTATACAAAAAGCGTTTCACAAAACAACATAATAATAATAATGTTCATTAAACTAGTCCAGCAACAGGCCTTTGCCTTTGTTTTTCACAGCACCTCCTACCACTTCGTTCCTAGCTGAAAAGTTTTATTTAGCAAGGGTGAGCAACAAATTTGCCCCGCAAGTTAAGATATACAATGAATATATAAGTACCAGAATAATAGACTATCTATTTTGATAGAATGACACCAAAGTTCGGGGAACTTTGAAATAGCTGAACAAATCGTTATTCAATAACAAGTCTTCTCGTATTCTAGGCAACGCAATAATCTGATAATGAAAGAGTACAACGCTTTCAAAGTTTCTACGATATTCTATTGAATAAACAAGAATCAATTCTACACAATAACAAAGTGGAAGGTTTTCTAGATTTATGTTGAGCGATCCATTGGATCTAGAACTTCTCTTCTCGGGTATCTATCAAAGATTTACTTTGATACATACGCAAGAGTATCAGATAACTATAAAGATTAAATCATACCCCTCTGCATGTATAACAAGTGATCAGCTTTATTATACTCTATATTATCCATAATACTTAACGATCTTGAATGGCCAATATCGACCTAAAATGTTCCCTTTATATAAAAGGTTGTTCTTCTCAGTCTCAGAATCAAGATTTTGATTTAACAACGAAATACTGTGATTTCAATTTCTAATTACTTCTCGATCTAGCCGAAATAATTGGCATCGATTTGTCAATAATAATTGAATTTTCTTCTCGAACCTATCAAGTTCTAACAAATATTTGTCTAGCCAGAATAATTAGCTAAGACATTTCTCAACATAATTCGATAATAACAGGAATTATCTATACTATTAATTCTATCTTCTACGGATATGAATATCCAACAACAGTTATTCTATAAATGTATATTTTTCGAATCAGTAATTCAATTTGAATTATTAAACATTCACTAACTGCGAATAATCAATAATAATTTCCCTGGACATGGTATAATTAACAATAATTAACCATTATAATAATTGAATGAATATAATAACTCAAGGTTGAGTTAGGAAACTTGCTTTCCGCGTTGATTACTGTTACACAATATACTTATCTGCTTTCGATAAGACCTATAAAAAATAATATCGGTCTCACAATTAGCACAATATTTCATAACACACAACACTGTATTCTACAGTCAAACTTCTCCTAGGCACATTACCATATAGCCACATTAGTGTTTATAACCTATATAAACACTTAACAAGTCTAACTAGTTCGGTCTGGTTGGACTTCGGTCTCATCTCGGTGTTGTGGTCACTCTATCCGACAATTAACACATTGATTGTCAATTAAACTTGGTCTCTAAGCTTCAATATTATTTTAGATAAGTCAAATATCATTTATAATATTTTTCGGAAGCTTTTAATAATTTATAAGCAATTTTTATAATTTATAATAATTTTTCAAACACTTAAATCATTTTTAAATGATTTAATTATTAAATAATCTTATCATTGTTAATATTTAATAATATTAAAATATTAATAACATACTTATCAAAATATTAAAGTTATTATTAGTAACTTAAAATATATTTAAATCATCAATATTCTACTTAAATGATTTTTAAATTAATAAAAATCATTTTTAAACCATCACCATTAATATTTAAATATTAATAAAATTATTATCAAAATATTAAAAGATATTAATTATAACTTAAATTATTTTTAAAACATTTTTCTCATTTTTAAATGATTTTTAAATAAATAAAATCATTTGTAATTCATTTATTTAATATAATAATTAAATAAATCTAATATCATTAATATTAATTTATTAATGAGAATTCTCCAAAAATATTGAAAATTATATCTTATAATTCAAAATATTTTCTAACATTTTATTCTCATTTAAAATGATTTTTAACTTATTTGTTTAATTTAATAATTAAATAAATCTAATATAAGACCCCAACTTTTATAAAAAAAGATGAATTTTCTATAAATATTATTTTTGAATATTATGGAGTAAATTTGATATAATGTTATAGTTGTGGGTAATATTTATAAATTTTGCAAAAGTAAGCAAGTTGTTATAAAATATTAGCTTGGTTGGAGAATATTCTTTTTGTCGGGGAATATTCGAAATGCAACGACAATCATTAGTGGACCCTATTAACGGAATTATTGTCGGATTGAGAAAACGACAAAAATACTTTATGAAAATAACGACGGAGGTGTTACCGTTAAAAAGCTGTTGCACCTTTACCGGTAGTAAAAATACGATGTCTGGCGTGGTTGTATAATAGCACACGGGTATTGATTATTGATGCTTACGTGAGAAGTCACTCATTATACTCATTTATTGCTACATTAATTCTTTGCATCATATCTCTTATATTATTGATTCAATTATTGTCACAAGATCATCTCATATAATATGTTATATTATTAAATCAATAATTGAGGCGACAAGTTATAAATGATTAATAATTGTTGAAAGATTAAATATGTGTTGATTAAAAATAAAATGATTTGTAGTAATATTTATTCAATCCTTGATGTATATAAAGAGTCTATTATGAGAGGCGTTTGTGGTAAGTTTGGTTATTTTATGGGGGCCCATATGTCATCATCTAAGAGTCTCTTCGTCGAAATAGTAATTACCTTCGTCAATAGTAATTACCTTCGTCAATAGTAATTACCTTCATCAATAGTAATTACATTCGTCAATAGTAACTACCTTTACCAGACGTCAAACCACTTGCCGTTTCATATTACGGACGTCCGAACCAATTGTTCGTTTCACATTACAAAGCGTCGAAACCACTTTTCTTTTCACATTACCGATTAAATCGAGCCACTTGCCTTTTCACATTTCAAGTGCTAAGCTAGAGATCTTCTATAAATAGAGGCCTAGTGCTTCATTAATTTTCACGAATTCATTCAAACTATAGAGAGCGAAAGTATAGAGAATAAGAGAGAAAGAAGAAGAGTATTACATTACTACTTCTTCTGCGAGATTCAATCTACTACTAAGGTAAGGGGTGTTATTCTTTCTTATTCATGAAGAGAACTGTTGTTATTCCATTGCTTATTATTACATTGGAATAACTTTTGTATCTGCGTTTTACCCTATACTTGGTGACATTCTTCTATTATTATGTTGGAACATCCACATGCATGTTGTTTTTTACACCTAACTGGTTCCGCCTTTATTATTATTACATTGGAACATCCCATGCGTGTGTTTTTTACACCGGACTGGATCTCTCTTTATTATTATTCTATTGGAACATCCTCGTCTGTGTGTTTTATACGGACCTGGTTAAAATCTTTATTATTACATTGGAACATCCAGCCGGTGCAAATTTTGTTTGACTCGGTTCCGTTATTATTATTCTATTGGAATAACTTTGTCTATCTTAAAGTAACGCATGAATGGTGATTTCTTTTGTTATTCCATTCTTTATTATACTCAGTTGGTTAAAGTTTTGACTTCTATACTCCATGAAATTAGTAGAATATCCTTGATATTTGCGCTTCATCCAGTATCTTTTCATGGAAATATTCTTCTGATCATTCTTGAATTTTACCCTACAAAGCAGTATCATGTTGACAATTTGGACATTATTAGTTCCTGGATAAATTAATTCTTGAACTTGTTTTATTGAATTCTTATATCATTATCATCATCCTCATGTTTATATTATGTTGAAAGTCATCTACGGCCTGTATTGCATAGATGGACTTGGTATGATTATGACCATGGATTATTCGGTGTAATCATGACCGTAATGTTACAAATGATGTGGTAAAAGTTATCATTGGCCCGTAGTGCATTGATGGACAGTTGTTGGCATGATCATGACCACTAATGAATACACGAATGTCCTTGGCTGTAGTGCATGGATAATTTGTGGTCGAGATACTAAAGAATATCCTTGGCCGTAGTGCATTGGTGATTCGATGATGTGGATTATTTATTAAGCTGAGTCCCAGCAATAAAAGTCATGAAAAACTTTTTAAATCATAAAAGATAGTAGATTTTATTCTCTACTTGACTCTTTTAATGGATTGCTTGTTCCTCTGCAGTTAAACTTGATGTTGTTATATTTTATCAGTTTAACACTATTGAAGGCTAACGATAATTTATTCTGCCTTATTTTAGTCATAATATTTCTTACTGGGCTAGTTGAGCTCACCCTTTCTTTCACTTTTCTCTTCAGGAAATGAGAACAAAGCAGGGACTAGTTGGGTAACGGAGTGACGGTCCAGAGGATAGCATTAGTAGTCCTCACTATTCTGTGAAATAGTGTGTTAATAATTGTAATAAGGACTCCTTTTGAGTTTGTATAATCTCTAGTAGACAATAATTGTATTCAAACTCACAGTTATGTTTTGTCGTATTGTACACGACAGTTGTATTTGAATTTTGTACCATGTATCTGATGACCCAAGATGGGTGATGTATACCTAATTTTGGGGGCGTCACAGTTGGTATCAGAGCTTAGGGATATGATCCCTGGCTAAGATGTGAGAATAGTAGTAGGAGGGGAGAGACGGGGAATTCCTTTACTAGTATGACCTACCTAAGTTTATGTGGTATTTAATTGGTCGGTCAAAATTTAGGGATAATATGTTACATGTCAATTAACCTTTATTTTGTGGCAGTATCTGAAAATGATATCCGAGAATGTTGAGAATAGCAATGGAGCATAAGTACCGTTGATTCACCACATATCAATAATCGGGATAATGTGCATCGAGGGCGGCGACAATCCTCATGCAAACAACAACAACACCGACCAAATGATGAATGATCAAATGTTCGGGGCTTTATACAATTCATGCAACAACAAAGTAGAGCGACTCACATCCAAAATGCGGTGGAAACACTTGAAACTCTCGGTGGTCCACCGCTAAATAGTTCAAGGAGCTGGGACCACCGAGTTTAAGGGAGATCCAAAACCACTTATGGCGGAAGCATGGATAACGCAGATCACCAAGATATTTGATGTCTTGGGATGCTCCGAGGAGCAAAAGTTCCCTTTGTACGCCTTTATGTTCTTGCCAAGAGGCGATTCTTGGTGGGAATCGGTAAAACGTACTCAACCTGCCGTACTGAAGATGTCTTGGGAGAAGTTCCAAGAGTTGTTTAACGACAAATACTTTCCCAAAAGTATTCTTCACATGAAGGAGGTGGAGTTTATCAAGTTGGAACAAAACAATATGGCCGTGTCACAATCGAGGCTAAATTTTTGGAGTTATCCGGTTTGCATCCCCACTTGGTGGATAATGAAGAGAGAATGACACGATTTTTTTAAGAGGTTTGAAGTCGGAGATACGTCGACATCTTATTTCTCATAAACCGGGTTTATATTCGAGATGTTGTAAATAGGGCTCGATTAGTGGAGCACGATAACGAGTCAACCTGACTAAAAGAGAGCGACCAAAAAAATGATAATACCAAATGAGAGCGATCATCGATCGCGGTGACAACAAGCGTGGAGGAATCAATAGGCGAAATGGTAACCACTTGGTGGTAATCGGGCCAAAACAATAAGAATGGACATTTCAAGAAGAGGAGATTCAACAATGATGGAAAGACGTCGGCACCAAAGACTGTCGTTAAGGAAGGAGAACGACCACCTATCATATGTTTCAAATGCGGAGGGAGGGCACATCGGTCAAATCTAGCGATGCGTCATCAAAGAATGTTATAATTGGGGAAGAGAAAGTCACTTAGCCCAATTTTGTCATTCACCGAAGACAAATTTAGCTAGGATGGAGGCACCAAAGGCCGTCCCAGAAAAATCAAAACCTGTAGTGCAAGGGATAGCGTTTGTTGTGACCTCCCAGAAAGCAAGGAACCCGAATGAGGTCATCACGGGTAAGTTTATCATAAACTCTAACAAAATCTATACTTTATTTGATACCGGTTCTACCCATTCTTTTATTTCTCCTACTTGCGCTCATCTATTAAATTTGACTCCGGAGAAATTAGACTTTGACTTATCTGTGGAAACTCCATTGGGAGAAACCTTTATTACATCCACTATTTATAAGTCTTGTTTGGTTCAAATCGGTACCCTCACATTACCTGTAGATCTTATTTTATTGAAAATACTTGCATTTGACGTGATTCTAGGGATTGATTGGTTAACTACTCATCATGCAAAAAATTGATTGTTTCCGTAAGGTTGTTAGCTTTCATATTCCTAATCAACCTATTATGCGAATTCAAGCGAACAAACCATTAAAATCAATCACGGTCATCTCAAGCCATAAAGCTATTCATTTATTGAAAAACGGATGTCAAGCTTTCTTAGCTAATGTCACAGATTTAAACAAAAATACGTCAGTTTTGAACGATATTTCTATTATTAATAAATTTCCTGATGTATTCCCTGAAGAACTTCCTAGCCTACCCCCTGAGCGTGAAATTGAATTTTGTATCGACCTTGAACCCGGTACAAAACCCATTTCCAAATCCCCATATTGAATGGCTCCTATTGAACTTCAAGAGTTAAAGACCCAACTGCAGGAATTGTTAGACACTGGCTTTATTCGTCCTAGTACTTCTCCTTGGGGTGCTCCTGTTCTATTCGTGAAGAAGAAAGATGGGAGTATGCGACTTTGTATTGATTATCGGGAGTTGAATCATGTCACCATCAAAAATAGGTATCCATTGCCACGTATTGATGATCTGTTTGACCAGTTGCAAGGAGCTAAATTCTTTTCAAAGATTGATCTTTGTTTCGGATATCACTAATTGAAGATTAGAACCGATGACATTCCAAAGACGGCTTTCAGAACTCGGTACGGGCATTATAAATTCCTAGTCATGTCCTTTGGATTGACTAATGCTCCTGCTGCCTTCATGGATATGATGAACCGAGTATTCAAGGAATATTTGGATCATTTTGTGGTCGTCTTTATTGATGACATCCTTATTTATTCTAAAAGTCGTGAAGATCATGAGTAACACTTGAGGCTGACACTCCAAAGGCTTTGTGAATACAAGCTTTATGCCAAGTTGAAGAAATGTGAATTCTGGCTTGAGGAAGTAGCATTCCTTGGGCACGTAGTATTAAGTCATGGAATATCTGTTAACCCAACAAAGATTGAAGCAATTCAAAGATGGGAGCAACCTAAATCAGTGACCGAAGTACGTAGCTTTCTCGGTTTAGCTGGTTATTATCAGAGATTCGTGGAAGGATTTTCTTGAATCAATACTCCATTGACTCAGCTTACTCGAAAAGATACAAAGTTTGGTTGGAGCGAAGAATGTGAGAAGAGTTTTCAAGAACTCAAGAGGAGACTCATTTCGGCACCTGTTCTGATAATACCATCTAGCTCGGAGGGATTTGTCATCTACAATGATGCTTCGGGCAAAGGGTTGGGATGTGTTCTCATGCAACATGGAAAAGTCATAGCCTATGCCTCAAGACAACTCAAAGAATATTAGAGGAATTATCCTACTCATGATCTAGAGTTGGCAGCTGTTGTCTTCGCACTAAAGATTTGGAGGCATTACTTGTATGGGGAGAAGGTGGAGATCTTTACGGATCATAAAAGCCTCAAATATTTCTTTACTTAAAAGGAACTCAATATGCAACAATGACGTTAGCTTGAACTGTTGAAAGATTATGATCATACCATCCAATACCATCCTGGAAAAGCGAACGTGGTAGCTGACGCATTGAGTAGAAGATCATATGCAAGTACGAGTGCGATATTGTCAACGCAGAGGCCCATTTTGTGTGACTTGAAAAGGATGGAGAGAGAGTTAAAGACTCGAGGACCCATGTGATGATGGCGAATATACGAGTAGAAATCGACTTTTAATCGATAAAGTTAAAGCTGCTCAAGTTACAGACCTGGAGCTGATGCGTATGAGAAAAAAAGTACAAGAAGGTGCTATGCCGGAAGTAAGAATCGATGAAGAAGTAATACTTCAAGTCAACTCCAGACTTTGTGTTCCTAACGACCCTGATTTAAAGTATAAAATCATGATGGAGGCACACAACACACCATTTGTAATCCATCCCGGGAGTACCAAAATGTATCATGATATTCGTCATACATTTTGGTGGAGCAATATGAAGAGAGAGATAGCATTGTTTATCTCAAGGTGTCTAACTTGTCAACGAGTTAAAGCGGAGCATCAAGTACCAAAAGGTCCATTACAACCACTTGAAATTCCAGAATGGAAGTGGGAGCACATTACCATGGATTTCATTCTGGGTCTTCTAAAGGTTTCTCAAGGCATAGATGCGATTTGGGTCATTGTTGATAGATTGACCAAGTCTGCTCATTTCTTCTGCGTCGAGAAACTTATACACTTAAACGTCTTGCTCATATGTACATAAACGAGATTGTAAGATCGCATGGTATCTTAGGTATCCATAGTTTCGATCAAGACCCAAGATTCACTTTACGATTTTGGGTTAGTTTGCAAAAAACTATGGGCATAGACTTACGATTTAGCTTCGGCATTACATCCTCGAGATTTAAGCAGACGATGGGAGAGGACTATTCAAACTCTTGAAGATCTATTAAGACTCTGTGTCCTTGATTTCAAGGGAAGTTGGGACAAGTTCTTACCATTGGTGGAGTTTTCCTACAACAACAGTTATCAAGCAAGTATTGGCATGGCTCCATTCGAAGCGTTGTATAGAAGAAAGGGTCGTTCTCCAGTATGCTGGGATGAGGTGGGTGAAGCAACATTGTTGGGACCGGAGTTGGTACGTATGACTACGAAAAAGATTCAAACGATCCGACAAAGTATAAAAACCTCACAAGATCGACAAAAGAGTTATGCTGATCTTCATCAAAAGGACGTGGAATTCGATATAGGAGATCATGTGTTGTTGCGTGTTGCTCCATGGAAAGGAGTTACGAGATTTGGAAAAAGAGGAAAACTCAATCCTCGATTCATCGGCCCATTTTTAATCCTCGACCGAGTAGGAACTGTGGCCTATAAACTCGCTTTACCACCAAGTATGTCTCGTGTTCATAACGTTTTTCACATATCCATGTTACGTAAATATGTGAAAGACCCAAACCAAATTATTGAGTTAGAACCGAATGAAATAGAGGATGATTTGACGTATGAAGAGGTTCCTGTTCAAATCTTGGATAAGAAGGAACATATTCTACGCTCCAAGGTTATACCTCAAGTCAAAGTTTTATGGAGAAACCACAATGTTGAGGAAATGACTTGGGAGTTAGAATCTGAAATGAAATCGAGGTATCCTTACCTCTTCGACATACCAGGTACGTACCCTAATTTCGAGGGCAAAATTTCATAAGAAGGGGAGGTTGTAAGACCCCAACTTTTATAAATAAAGATGAATTTTCTATAAATATTATTTTTGAATATTATAGAGTAAATTTGATATAATGTTATAGTTGTGGGTAATATTTATAAATTTTGCAAAGTAAGAAAGTTGTTATAAAATATTCGTTTGGTTGGGGAATATTCGTACGACGACACAATCATTGGTGGACCCCACAACAGAATTATTGTCGGATTGAGAAAATGATAAAAATAATTTATGAAAATAATGGCGGAGGTGTTACCATTAAAACTGTTGAACTACCCGATAGTAAAAGTACGATTATACTGCTATGGTTTTCGTAGTAGCACTGCTTGTATTGATTATTGATGCTTACGTGAGAAGTCACTCAGCTATACTCAATTATTGTTATAGTAATTGTTGCATCATATCTCTTATATTATTGATTCAATTATTGTCACAGTATCATATGTATAATATGTTATATTATTAAATCAATAATTGAGACGACAAGTTATAAATGATTAATAATTGTTGAAAGATTAAATATGTGTTGATTAAAAATAAAATGATTTGTGGTAATATTTATTCAATCCTTGATGTATATAAAGAGTCTATTATGAGACGTTTGTGGTAAGTTTGGTTATTTTATGGGGGCCCATATGTCATCATCTAAGAGTTTCTTCTTCAATAGTAATTACCTTCGTCAATTACCTTCATCAATAGTATACCTTCATCAATAGTAATTACCTTCATCAATAGTAATTACCTTCGTCAATAGTAACTACCTTTACCAGACGTCAAACCACTTGCCGTTTCATATTACAGGCGTCGAACCAATTGTCATTTCACATTACAGGCGTCAAACCACTTTTCTTTTCACATTACCACTCGTTAAGCCACTTGCCTTTTCACATTTCAAGTGCTAAACTAGAAATCTTCTATAAATAGAGGCCTAGTGCTTCATTATTTTTCACGAATTCATTCAAGCTATAGAGAGAGAAAGTATAGAGAGAATAAGAGAGAAAGAAGAGTATTCATTACTACACTCTCTGCGAGATTCAATCTACTACTAATGTAAGGGGTGTTATTCTTTCTTATTCATGAAGAGAATTGTTGTTATTCCATTGCTTATTATTCTGTTGGAATAACCTGTATACGCGGTTTACCTTATACTTGGTGACATTCTTCTATTATTCTGTTGGAACATCACATGCATGTATTTTACATCTAACTGGTTCCGCCTTTTATTATTATTACATTGGAACATCCTGTTTGTGTGTTTTACACCGACTGGTTCCGCCTCTTTATTATTATTCTGCATTGGAAAATCACATGCTTGTGTGTTTTACACCGACTGGTTCCGTCTTTATTATTCTATTGGAACATCACCTCGGTTGCAAATTTTGCACGACTGGTTCCGTTATTATTATTATCCGTTGGAATAATGCATACATCGCAAGTACCACATGTATGGTGATTTCTTTTGTTATTTCATTCTTTATTATACTCAGTTGGTTAAAGTTTTGACTTCTATACTCCATGAAATTAGTATAATATCCTTGATATTTGCGCTTCATCCAGTATCTTTTCATGGAAATATTCTTCTGATCATTCTTGAATTTTACTCTACAAAGCAGTATCATGTTGACAATTTTGACATTATTAGTTCCTGGATAAATTAATTCTTGAACTTATTTTATTGAATTCTTATATCATTGTCATCATCCTCATGTTTATATTATGTTGAAAGTCATCTATTGCCTATAGTGCATAGATGGACTTGGTATGATTATGACCTTGGATTATTCGGTGTAATCATGACCGTAATGTTACAAATGATGTGGTAAAAGTTATCATTGGCCCGTAGTGCATTGATGGACAGTTGTTGGCATGATCATGACCATTAATGAATACACGAATGTCCTTGGCTGTAGTGCATGGATAATTTGTGGTCGTGATACTAAAGAATATCCTTGGTAGTAGTAGTCATGGGTGATTCGATGATGTGGATTATTTATTAAGTCGAGTCCCAAATGATAAAAGTCATGAAAAACTTTTTAAATCATAAAAGATAGTAGATTTTATTCTCTACTTGACTCTTTTAATGGATTGCTTGTTCCGCTGCAGTTAAACTTGATGTTGTAAAATTTTATCAGTTTAACACTGTTGAAGGCTAACGATAATTTATTCTGCATTATCTTAGTCATAATATTTCTTACTGGGCTAGTTGAGCTTTCCATTTCTTTCACTGTTCTCTTCAGGAAATGAGAACATAGCAGGGACTAGTCGGGGAACGGAGTGACGGTCCAGAGGATAGCATTAGTAGTCCTCACTATTATATGAAATAGTGTGTTAGTAATTGTAATGAGGACTCCTTTTGAGTTTGTATAATCTCTAGTAGACAATAATTGTATTCAAACTCACAGTTATGTTTTATCGTATTGTACACGACAGTTGTATTAGTAAGTTGTATTTGAATTTTGTACCATGTATTTGACGACCCAAGATGAGTGATGTATACCTAATTTTGGAGGCGTCACATTTAATATCATTAATATTAAATTATTAATGAAAATCTCTAAAAATATTAAATGTTACATTTTATAACTCAATTTTTTAAATACTTTATTCTTATTTAAAATGATTTTTAAATAATTAAATTCATTTTCTCTAATTTATTTAATACATTAATTAAATAAATTAAATAGCATTAATATTCAAATAATTATAATTATTAATGAAAAATATTCCAAATAGTTAGAAAGTATTTTTCATAATTTAAAATAATTTTTAAAACTATTTTTGGTAATTTTTATAATTTATTTCTATTTTTAAGCATTTTTCGGAATATTCAGAAAATAAAATAAATAAAACTGTTGTTATAGGGCTTTAGCGACACAAAGCGTCGTTGTTGGTGTCCTTGAGCCTCAAGAACACTGACAGCTCAGTATTTAATGGGTCATGTTTGACCGGCCCTAATTCTTAGCTTAATCATGTTATGGGTTTGTTTGAACACTGATCTGGTAGTAGGTATGTAATACTACCATTAACAACCAACATCTTGATCCAACAACAACTCAGATGCAAGATCTGAGCTTTACACGTTCTTGTCAGACGGTTCTGGGTTTTCCCAGAAACCCAGATAGACCAGTCACCCTCATGCTTGATTTTATATACGTTATGGTCATGTTTCTTGTAATCTAATTGTTCTACGTTATAGCCCTTATGCTAAGGAAAAACACTAAAGCAACAAATCGGTTTATCTTCAACAGGATCAACATGAATCATACGGTCAAAAATGGTCAGAAAATTCGTGCAACACCTTTTCTGGAATTTCCAGAAATTCAAGTCATGGTCGAATGGCATACTTTGACCACCTTCCCCGATGGATATATTAACTGTTTTAATATTCTACAAGCATGGATCTAGGGTCCATTGTATAGGCTACAACATGGTTACAAACAACAACATCAAACATTTAATAATCTGATAGATAGTGGCCTTCAAACATCTTGTTAGACGCTGATTTTCACTTTCTGGGTTACCCAGAAAGTTCATGGTCAACGTCGGTCAACTCACTTTGACCTTGAATAACTACAAATATAGACATCAAATGAGATTGATTCCACTTGCAGATTAAAAGACCACATACCAGGCTACAACTTACAAGTTAACAACATCAAAAACAACAAACGAACAAGAATCTGTGGCTCCTGACATTAGCTTGTCAGACCACAAAATTTGTTCTTGGAAATTTTGAATATCATCACTTTTAAAGCATTTTGATGTTATAGATCTATGTTATATCAACATAGATCATCATTAAACATCATCTAGCAAAGATCTAAACACATAAACACAAAAGATTTCTTAGCAACTTGGATCAAAATAGGTTTTAGGTTTATACATTCTTTCTTCAAATCCTTGATCTTACTCTTCTTAGTTGTTCTTGGTGATATAGGATCTGTTTAGGGGACTGATCTACTCAACAAATTCGGGGTCTTGGTGAGAGAGAGAGTTGGTGAGAGCTTGGATGCAAAATAAGTGAAATGATAGACTTTCTCTCTCCCAAATTTATTTATATTGCTTGATTTGTTGCTAGATCTGATATTGCTGCTGATTTGCTACATTTTTAGGTCACCAAGTCAACAAAGTTGGTTACCAACTTTAATAATTGCTAGATTTGCAAGCTAGCTATTAAAAAAAAAAATATAAAAAAGGTATTTTTGTCATTTGCAAAATAAATTTAATGGCATACATGGAATTTGTCACACCCTTAGGGTTTAACCCTAAGGTTCTAAATACTCCAATTCTAGAATTTTCTAATTAGGGTTTTAAAATAAAAAATTAAGAATTTTGAAAATGTAATTAGGGTTTTAAATAGAAATTAATATTTCTAAAGTATAATTAGGGTTTCCTAATTATGTTAACACAAAATAATCACTTTAGGCTTGCTAATTAGGATTAGGGTTTCCTAATTAGGGTTTTAATTAGAAAAATAAAATTTCTAAATTACAATTAGGGTTTGTAAAATAGAAATTAACATAACTAAAATATAATTAGAGTTTTCTAATCATATTTAAGTTTAATAAACACATTAAGCTTACTAATTAGGACTAGAGTTTCCTAGTTAGGGTTTAGGATTCTGAATATAAAATTAGGGTTTCTCGTCTTTTGATTAGGGTTTCTAACGGTACGTTGAGGGTTCTAATCTTAAGATTAGGGTTTGTAATCTCTTATTAGGGTTTATTAATTTTAAACCTTATCCGATCAATCATTGATCAATATCTCTATACAGTACAAACACATACTCTTTAATATAATTATTTTAATTATATTTTCTATGGAATCCCTATCTAGAAATTAGGGTTAGGGTTTCTAAAGCTTGTTAAGCACAACTCTTCTCTAAATTTATTAGTTAATACACAAATTGACCTTCTTAAGACTCGTATCACAGATACTTGTCACAAAATTGATAATCACTATTAATATAAAAAAAATTATTCGAAATCTCTGGTTATCACACTATTAAGCTAGAATCATGCAGAATGCACTAACTATATGCAACACATTAATACTAACCATAACTAATATTTTTGTGATTTTCCATTTTTTCAATATTTTTTTTAAAAAAATACGAAAATTAATTAACAAAAAGAAAAATTACTTGAAGATTACACTAACTAAATATGAACAATTAACATTCAATGCAAACTAAATGCAAAATTACACTAAATATGAACTAAAGATGCAAATGCACACACCCACAAACTTAAAATTAAACAATGTCCTCATTATAAGAAATAAACAGAATTGAAATATAGAGGACTTCCCTTAAGTGGCTAAGCATCAGGTTCATCCTCCTCAACATAGAAGTCGATGGGTGGATAAGCAGGCAATGGTTGTGGATGTGGAAATTAGAACGTCTCAGCATTAGGTTTTAGTTGAGAAAATGCTTCTGCCTAGGATACATTAAAGGTGTTCTGAGTGGCAAATGCATGATCCTGCCTTGCTGCGATCCTATTGAGTTTTCTATCCTCAACTTTGTCCCTCGCATCCAAATGCTGCTGAAGACTCCTAAACTGAGTGCTAAACCTGAACTTTATCTTACGCGATAAAGTAGGTGCAGTAGCCTCCTCACCCTCAATAACTTCATCAGCCTGAAAATCCTCATCCTCAGAATAAGAATCTTCTTCCTCATCATCCTCTGAAGCCTCGAGAAATATGAACCCAAGTCCTCGTGAATGAGACTCACCTCCTGGCCACACCGAATATCTAGCAATAAACTTAGGGGCCAGTAGCTGAAGAGGTTGTTGTATACGCTCTTCAACAATCCGCTTAACCCCTACTTGATGACACAGACAATATATAAGAGACTCACCTCCTAAAATCATTCCTCTCAAACAATGCTAGATAGAAAAACTAATAACTTTCCCAATATTAATGTCAAAATCTTTGACAATAACATATAACAGTAACATCTTTTCCTTCGTCACTTCACTGGTGTGCTGCAGGAATTTCGCACACAAGAAGGCATACCATATTTTGCCATATCAACTCAGATCCTTGATCATGAACAAGGTGCCTCCCTTCTTTCCCCGTACCCAAGTAGTATCAGGCATGAAAATCACCTTCACTATCTGGTCATAGTCAGGACCACTGTCTTGTAACTCTACATACTAACAAACTGCTGGGGCCCTCATATTGTAATAGTGATTTGTCGCCTCAGCATTGAACGACACCATCTTGCCCCTTTAAAATGCTACGAACAGTGCTTTGCCCTCGGCGTTTATAAAACTCTTAAAACACTGTTACCACTACAAGTTCAGGCTGATCTATGAAAGTATCCCAATCTTGTTTGTAAAGACCATGAATTTTCAAACAAATTATATCTATATTTTTATGAATAAATTTTTATTTATTTATTTTATTTTATTAATTATTATGAGTATTGGTTTCAATAATAATATTTTGAAATTTATGTAATATGGATTTAACTAGATAGTCAATTTAATTTTTATAAGTTGACTAAGAATGAAAGTTGAGTCGGATATGGTTCAAAACCCTAATTTTGGATTTTGAATAAGGAACTTGAATATTAATAATATATTAATTTTATTTCAGTGATATAAGTATGTTCGGTATGTATGTAATGTTTATTGTTGATTAGTTTTAGCATAGCATTACCCTAATGACAAATTACTAAACCCTAATTTGAAATTCAAATAGGAAATTAAGACTGATAAGTAATTGTACTTACGTGATTAATGATAAGCGTTATTAATTATAAACCTAATTAGGGAAACCCTAATTATTAGAAAACCCTAAATATTAAAAACCCTAATTGAAAAATTAGAAACCCTAATTGCTAAGTTATTTAGGGATTAGTTAGAAACCCTAATTGACTAACTTAAAAAGCTTAATGTTAATTAGGAAACCATAATCCTAACTGGCAAGTTCTGATTAATTAGAAAACCTAATATGATTAGGAAATCCTAATTTCCAATTTAGAAAACCAAAATTTATATTTTTGAACCCTAATTAGAAATCCTAAAGAATCAATTTGTAAAACCTAAGGGTTAAACCCTAAGAGACAAACCCTAAGGATTATAACCTAAGGGTTGGTTTAAGATTACAAGAATGCCTTTAAATTTGTGAGCAAAATGACCTAAGTGCCCATTTTTGTATTCTTTAATAAGTGGAGTGCAAATCTTGCCATATTATTGAGCTTACCAACTCTAGATATCTCCCATATGCCACAAATCTCCACATTATCAGCCATCTATGCCACCTTGCATATCAAATACATTGCATCATAGAGATGTAAGAATTCAAGATAGAGAAAATTCATTATCTAGCTCATTTGTTCAACTTAATCACAACCAAACTCTCTCAAACTCAAACCTACAAAATACATTAATGGATCAATCCCCAATCATTCCCTTAGAACACCAATATCAGTTAGGTAGGAAAGTTTCAAGCTTTGTTCAAAGAAATGTATAACCCTAAACCCTAAACCCAAACTTTAATCTTGTATGTTATGTTAGATCTTGTGTTTTTGTGTTTAAACATGTGTTATAGGATGTTATTTAGTGATCTATGATGTTTCATCATAGATCCATAACATCAAAATGCTCAAAAATCAAGTTTTCCAAAACTGTCAAGAACCCTAGATTTATGGCCTGACAACCGAATGTCAGAGGCCATAGATCTAGATCTGTTTATGTTTTTGCTTGTTTTGTGTATTAGATTTATAGTATGATATGAGGGCTTTGATTTGGAACTGGAATCACGCTTATATCATGTATAGATTTCAAGTTATGGATGGTCAAAGTACGTTGATGACCATGACTTTTTATTTCTGGGTAACCCAAATATTTACCTAGAAAGCTCCAACAACGAGTTCATGTGCATAGATCTATCAGGTGTTTGTTGATTTGTTTTTGTTATTGTATCCATGTTATAGTATGTTATATGGACTACATACTTGTGCCTTTAGATCACATAAATGTTAAACATGATTAATATAGTGGACGACCAAAGTAGCATAAATGATCACAAAAGTTGTTTTCTAGGGTAACCTAGAAAACTTAAGAACACGAGTTATGACATGGTTTGACCGGCTTAGATTTTGTCATGTTGACGTAGTTGGACTGACTTAGTGTAATAGATCTCTTCCTTGACATATAGACTACAAACCGAAACCATTAGGACACCAAAACATTGGCTAGAAACCATGATTAAGTAAGCTACAAAGTAACCACTCGAGACTGTCTGGGTTTCTAGGTAACCCAGAAAATCCAGAACACGTCTGACAGCTAGTTTAGGCCATTAGATCTTGCATCTTAGTTGTGTTATGACCTTGTTTATTGTTGGATCGTGTAGTGTTACATCTATACTACATGATCTATCATTTAACTTGCCAAGAAACATCATGATCTTACAATTAAGGTTGGCCAAACATGGCACCAAGGAACTGATTATGAATGTTCTTGAGGCTCAATAACACATTATGCAACAGTTTTATTAATATTAATTATTTTAATTTCTAAAAATCATTTAAAAATAGAAACTTATTTCTAAAAATTCCAAAATTAGTTTTAAAAATTATTTTAAGTTATAAAAATTAACTTTCAATAATTTGTCATATTTTTCATAAATATTATTATTTATTTGAATAATAATGATATTAAATTTATTTATTAAATGTATTAAATAAATTAGTTAAAAATGATTTTATTATATTAAAAATATTTTAAATGATAATAAAGTATTTAAAATATTTTAAGTTATAAAATATAACTTTTAATATTTTACGATAAATTTCATTAATAATTTAATATTAATGATATTAGATTTATTTAATAATTATATTAAATAAATAGTTTAAAAATAGTTTTATCGATTTAAAAATCATTTAAAAGGATATAAATTATTTATAAATATTTTGAGTAATAATAAATGACTTTTAATATTTTGATGAATAATAAATTAATATTTAAATATTAATGGTAATTATTTAAAAATGTTTTAAAAAAAAATCATTTAATGGGGAATAAAATTGTTTTAAAAATATTTTGAGTTATTATAAATAACTTTAATATTTTGACAAGTATTTCATTAATATTTTAAAATTATTTAAATACTAATGATAATAAGATTATTTAGTATTTAAATTATTTAAAAATGATTTCAATGATTGAAAAATCATGATAAATGATAATAATTATTTAAAAATTATTATAAGTCACTTAAAAATATTATGACTGATATTTAAATTTTTTAAAATAATATTGAAGCTACAGATTAGAGTTTAATATAAAGTAAACTCGATAATTATCCGATAAAGCTGTCGGTACACCGAATTTCTTCCGAAATTGATCCGGACCTAGATAGTTTGACTTGATAGGTGGTTGTTTATGTTCCAAAGACTAATATAAATAGATGTCAATGTGTTTAAGTTAATGTGATGACTGTAAATAGCATTACTATGTGTTAAGATGTATTATTCTAATCAAACGAATAATCTTATAACTGATAGGTCTTTATATAAAGGATAGAACTAAGTTGTGTAGCCATAAGCAGCATATCAGACAAGTATCCTACCTTTGCATTTACTTTATGCAATGGACATGCGAAAGTAAGTTTCTAAATTATATTATTGTTGTACCAGTTTCTTGATGCAAGTTCTAACTCTATTCGTTCATTGTTTACCAGTGTAGTATTACTGTATGATCAAGATATATCCTATTTATTGATAGCTAAGTTGGTTATACAAATGTCTTCACTTAGATAATTGTTATATTTGAACATTCATTAATACATACTGATTGGTTTCCGATATGTATACATTAATTTAAAACTGTCTAAGCTATATTTGACTCGGCTAGACCTAGATTGAAAAGTATCGTTGAACATGATAGAACATTATTATCATCTGACTGAATTGTTTTGGTTCGGATTCTAGACTGAGTATGAAAATCCCGAACATGGAAAACTTTTGTGCGCCCAAGGCGGATATGATAAACGAAAATATCGTTCTAAAATGTAGTGTTGATCAATACAGGGTATACCCGACTGATCACCATCCGTGCTCGTAAGTCATAACAGTTTGCGGATGAATTTATGTATAACCTTTTCGAACATTAAAAAAAAAGTTTATAGTCTATCGACTGTTCTCCATTTATAGTCAGTACGTAGTTTCAAAATTGTAAGTTATTGGTTATGTTGTTTAGTATTGTTCAGTTTACTTCACAACTATTGTCTCGATGTAGAAATGTAGTTCAAAGAAAACATTTAACTCTTTCAGCTAATATTTACTTCTTGATATTACATACTGGGCAATTAAATGCTCATTCTTACTTTAAATTTAAATGTTTTCAGTTAAGCTAGATCTTTAAAGCCCCCAAATCCAGGTACTTGAAATCCGAACTCGATACTTCACGATACCATTTCTATAAGAGGAATAATACTACTAATAATAATAATAATATAAATATTGAACTTAATTTAAATAATCATCAGAGTCTAGCTCCCAAGTACGTAACCTTTATTACATTCACTACATAGCATGATAGATAATATATGTCATTGTCTTAATAATATCCAACTATTACATAAGATAATATTGTAATTATTCAGCAACCTTTCATTTTCCCTAGTTCTTAGCAGAGCCTTCAGGTTGTTCACACTTAGCTGAAAACATTTAAATTAAGCAAGGATGAATATTTGAGTGCCCAGCAAGTAATAACAATTATAAATATTAGCTGAAAGGATTAAATGTTTTCTTTGTAATACCTCTTTACAACAATTCAATAGTTGTGAAGTAATCTGAACCGATAATAATAACATAACAACTCTCTATCAGATTTTTGAAACTATGTATTGACTATAAATAGAGTTAAGGTGACATACTATGAACATTGTTTTCAGTTTTCAAATAGGTTTAAATAGAACATCATCTACAAACCGTTATAACTTACGGGCACGGGGGGTGATCAGCCCGTTATGCCCTGTATTGATCAATACTACATGTAAGAACGATATGATCGTTCACTTTGTCTGCCTTGGGCGCATAAAAGTTTTCCCTTGATCGGGATGTTCATACTTAGTCTAGAATCCAAACAAAAACAATTTGATTGGATACAAAAAGGTTTTATCATATTCATCTATATTTCTAAATCTGTGTCTAGCTGGTCAAATAGCTTAGGGTATATATATATATATATATATATATATATATATATATATATATATCAATATGTGATTAAATACAATGATTATCCAAGTGAGGTCACTTGTATAACCATATTTAAAAATTAACGAACATAATATATATCTGAATTATATAATATAATATCATGTTGATAAATAATAATCAGATATAATATATACGCCAATAGGGTTACTAATCTGGTACAATAATAATATAATTCTGAAGCATTCTTACTTCTGTCCATTGCATAAAGGAAATGCAAAGGTAGGATGTGACGCCCCCAAATCCAGGTATCTTCCAACCCGACAGATGGTGCTACACGGTGCTACAGTTCACATTAACATTCAATTGAAATGCCTCAAAAGAACGGATACATCTTATATATATAAAAAGAATATTTACATTCCCCATGTTCTTTACAACCAATACATTTGTCTTTGTCATATTATCAAATATTATTCTTGCAAAACCTATACTATTACATATGTAATCTACAGGTTCGCATTCGCCTTCCCTTTATCCTCGCCAGATCCATCGGTCCGTTCGGTCTTAGCTGCATTCATATGGTTCAAGCAAGAGTGAGCCTAACTATCTCAGCATGTACAACAATTCTAGGAAAATAGTATGCTTGAGACATAGGAATCGTATATCTTCAATAACTGAACAATAGTTATGAAGTACTATTGATAATTCAAAATAGCACTTCTTTTCATTCAAAATGTTTTACAACAACAATAATTAGTAAAACATCAATTTCGGTTCAAGACCGTGAGCATTTCATAAGTACTTTGAAAAGGACATCCCGGCACTAAGTCCATAAGTGCGGTATAACTTATGAGCACGTCAAGGTGATCAGGCTATAGTACTCTATGTTGATCAACACTACATTCATTAAATATGTATACATTTAAGTTGTGGCAACCACACGTGCTTGTCATTTGACGACAAAACAATTTAGCATACTCAGTCTACTTTTGAAAACCACAACAATATTAGTTTAGTAAATCCTTGTCAACACTTGATAGATTTAAAATAGCATAAGTTTAGCCGAAGGAATTGGCTTTGACTTCATCAGACATTAACTCATGCAGAGAATACATGAATCACAAAGACTTGTCCAAATCGAACTGGAACAAGGTTTAGAGTACTTGCCTTTAGCGTCTGCTTACAGATATAACACATGCACTTTAAGTCTTTAAGGTCTCTACAGTAAATGATAACATTACATAGCACAATAGGTCATGAATGATCATACATGGTTCCTAAAGAATCTTACCCTACTTCTCAATCCAATTACGTATTAGATTGGTTATTATTGGTTCCGGCTTTCCGTTACATCATTCTTACGTTCACATGTAATTGACTTAACTTAACCCTAAGTGTTCATAGTTATGTCTTAACAATATTTCATTAAGATCCTTATTTAAGTGTTCATCAATTACTATTCATGCTCACCATGTAAACATTTTCCATTATCTAGGTCATGAAGGTGGCGCGTATTACTCTTGGTGTCAGTAACAGCATTTCCCTACCCATTATTGCTCAGAAAAACGGACTCAGCGCTTCTGCAACATGAAGTCCCTTTATTACCTGTCGTATTTGCACCCCGAGTTTGTGAGGGTGAGGCTCACTTTGGCCTTCTGCAATACGGCTAATTGGCTTGGAGTCGCGCCGCGGCGTGGACTCTGTGCCACAGAAATGTTTGACATATTTTTCAAATGGTGAGATTCCCGGACTCGTAACTCCTTCGTTATAAATCCGAATTGGCTCGTTCAAAAGCCTACGGTTCACAAATTACATACTCTACGTGTTCATGCAAGAATTTTATCTATTCGACTTCGTTTGCTAAAATTACACCTATTAGTCCATTTTTAACGAAAAGATAAATGTTCGCGAACGTTCAACGCTCGTTTCTTCGTTCTAAGTCGGAATCCGACTATTTTCGAGTCCGCAACTCTATAATGCCAAATATGACTTATCTCCATTGAAAACCAACATTTCTGAGTTCAAACACAAAATAGGACTTCCATTCTGAGAATTCACAAATTCAATGATTATCGTCCAATCGTGTGAATTTCGGAAAAACTACATTACTAGTGATTTGTTCATCATTCTAAATACATTCATTTCATTATCTAGACATCTTAACTTACATGATACAATAACCTATATTCAAATTAGGTTATAGCTTAATTCTTATAAGTTCATAACTTACTAATTCTTCAATACATGATTTTCATTTCCTTATAACTTATTCTTGGTTCAAGTCCCTTTAAGCAACATTATTGCATCTTACTAGCATATTTAACTTCATTCATTATATTAGAAGTGTATATATGATCATCATAAGTCCCTAACTTACTTAGGTTTAACTTGCTTATTTCTTGCTTACTCGACTTAAGTCCATTACTTAACCACTCCTCATATGTTCTTAACATATAAGTTCATTAGATTACACTTCTCTTATCATCCTAGTATGATAGAGATGGAAGAGACAAGATCAATTACCTTTGAAGACTACTTCTCTTTCTTTGGAAATCTAACAATGGAAGGTTAAGCTTCAAAGTGCTTATTAGCTCTAACAAATAAGTTGTTTGTGAGAGAGTTTGTTGGATGAAATAACAATCAACAATTGAAATATGAGCTAGCTATTTATAGAAGTCTATAAGCTAGGGTATAATGGTCATTAAGACCTTCCACCTCCTTAACTAACCTCTTTACTATTCCTTTCTTGTTGCCCAAAACTCTTATCTCTTACTTGATCACTACATAAAGTTCTTGTTCATCACACAAAGTGTTTGGTTACCAATTTACCCATGGGTTTCCCCATGGATCTTGCGTTACCCATTAGATCATCCTTTGGGCTTAGTGGTAAATTAATTAACTTAATCTTTGGGCTTGTATTAATCTACTAAGGGCTTTATGTTATTACTACTTGGGCATAAGAATAATCCCACATGGGCTTACACTTTAATCAAGTTGGACTTTTAATTCATACTAGATCACCATAAATCTTTCATTAGATTTTAATACTTACATTCTCAATTTACATCCACATGTGAAATATTATGTTGTTCATACTTAGATAATTATTACATAATCCATCTCGCCTCGATATAATTATAACGTTACGTATTTTTCGGAAGTTCAAAAATAATTCCCGAACGATAAACGGTGAATAGTGTTTTTCATAAACTTTCTCGGAAAACTTTTATTTTCGTCTTCGAAAGTCAAACACTTTAATTCTCTCATGTGGTTCAAATACTACGATATTCCGACGTTTCTAGGTTATAGAATGACATACATTGGGAACCCAAATTCTTCTTAATAATCTTAATAATCCCTCATTATCAAGACTAAACTTAATATCTTTTTCATTGGTTAACCTCTTCTTCATCTGGTCGCACTCATCAGTTTTGAGCTGCACCTCCTTGACTCTCTCTACAATGGTAGATTAAATCTCTGTCGCAAACAGTCTCTGATCCACCTCACTTGGCAACTTCACCTCTATCTCCATCCTAGCCATCTCTGTTATTAACTCAGTTTGAGCTATTAACATATACAACTTCTCCCGACCCTTTCTACTTAAGGCGTCGACAACTACATTGGCTTTTCCAGGGTGATATAGGATTTCAAAGTCATAATCCTTTATCAACTCCAGCCATCTCCTCTGTCTCATATTCAACTCCTTCTGTGTGAAGATATATTTTAGACTCATACGGTCCGTGTATATCTCACACTTTTCCCCATAAAGATAATGTCGCCATATCTTTAAGGCAAACACCACCGCGGCCGATTCCGGATCATGAGTAGGTAAACTTTCTCATAATCCTTCAATCGCCTAGATGCATCTGTAATGACCTTGTCATGCTGCATGAGCACGCAACCAAGTCCTCTATGCGAAGCATCGCTATAAACTACAAAATTTCCTGTGTCATCGGTTAATGACAAAAAAGGCGCTTCACTCAACCTCTTCTTCAGTTCTTGAAAACTTTCTTCACATTTCTCAGTCCATACGTACTTCACCTTCTTCCTTGTTAAGTTAGTCAACGGAGTAGCTATCTTCGAAAAATCTTGAATGAATCTCCGATAGTAACCGCTAACCCTAGAAAACTCCGCACCTCTGTCGGTGTCTTCGGTTGTTCCCAATTTATCACGGCTTCCACCTTCGCTGGATCTACTCAAATCCCCTCGTGGACAATGACATGACCTAAAAACTGTACCTTCTCTAACCAAAATTCACACTTAGTGAACTTCGCATATAACTTCTCCTTTCTTAGTGTCTCCGACACTATTCTTAGGTGTTCAGCATGATCTTCTGGCGTCTTAGAATAGACTAGAATATCATCGATAAACACCACAATGAACTTGTCCAAATATTAATTGAACACTCTGTTCATCATATCCATAAATGCAGCTGGTGCATTAGTCAACCCAAATGATATTACCAGAAACTCGTAATGACCATAACGAGTCCTGAATGCCGTCTTTAGTACGTCTTCATTTCTAACCTTTAGCTGATGATACCCCGTCCTTAAATCTATTTTGGAAAAATATTTTGCCCCTTTCAACTGATCAAAAAGATCATCAATCCTGGGCAATGGATACTTATTCTTTATTATCAACTTGTTCAACTCTCGGTAGTCGATACAAAGCCTTAACGATCCATCTTTCTTCTTGACAAACAGTACTGGTGCTCGCCACAGCGAAACACTCGGTTGTATGTATTTCTTGTCCAACAGTTCTTGCAACTGTACCATCAATTCCTTCATCTCCACTGGCGCCATACGATACACTTCCCTAGACACTGGTGCTGCTCCTAGCACAATGTCTATTACGAACTTGGTCTCCCTATCCGGCGGAAGACCCAACAATTCACTCAGAAATACATCCATGAATTCACTCATTATAGGTATTTGTTCAATGGTCGCTCCCACTCTCTGGGTATCAACCACATGATACAAATAGCCTACACACCCCTTCCTCAATAATTTCCTAGTTTGTGTCATAGTAAGACAACACGAACGTCCCGGCGCTTTATTTCCGTAAAATATTACCTGAGATTGTCTTAATGTTTTAATATTTACGCATTTCTTTTGACATTCTATTATTGCCCCATGATTAACCAACCAATCCATTCCGAGAATTACTTCTAATTCTCCTAACTTTATCGGTATCAGATCTACCGATAATTTACATCCTCGTATGTCTACGCAACAAATCCTATGAATATCTTCAACAGGAATTATCTCCTCGTTTACTACCTTAATTTTTAAAGGTATAGGCAACTTTTCGGGGAGTAATCCTAATCGTCTAGCAAAATCACATGCGATAAACGAACAGGTAGCAGCCAAGTTAAACAGCACGTATGCATTTAGGTCGTTGATCGAAATAATACCTGTGACTACGTCCCCTGAGGTCATCGCGTCTTGATTTGTTATGTTAAAATGTACGGGCCATCTACTACCCACCGTATCTTTGGACCCCTAATAGTTAACTTACCACTATTGGCGCCCTTATTCTCGTCCGTCCCCTTCTTTGGGCAGTTCTTTGCCATGTGGTCAGTTGACCCACACACAAAGCATCCATGGTTTTTCTTCGGACTCGGACAGTTAGGCGCAATGTGCCCCTCCTATCCGTTGTTATAACACACGGCCTTACCTTTGAGACAGACTCCTAAGTGAGTCTTTCCACAGGTTTTGCAGGCGTCCATCCTCCTCTTCAGGTCTCCTTGTTTCACTCTGGTATTCCCAGAGCTAACTACCTTCCTTTTATAACCTTCGCCACTCCCGCTGGTGCCTTTACCCTTCACTCCCCAATCCAACTTCCCCTTGCTTTTCTTATTCTTGTGGTATTGGCTCAACACCTCGCTACCACCTTCGGCAATTATTGCCTTCTCTAAAACTATTCCAAAGGAAGTACTTTGGAACACAGAAATACAGCTATAGAGCCAGGGTTTCACGCCCTGCTCAAACCGTCGAGCTTTCCTCACCTCGGTATCCACTTGATGTGGAGCGAACCTTGCCAGTTTATTAAACTTGGCGGCGTATTGGGGAACCATCATGTCCTCTTATTTTAACTCTAGAAACTGCATCTCCATCCTTCCCTGCATGCTCATAGGAAAGTAGTTCTCGTAGAATATTTCTTTGAACCTCGCCCACGTTAAAGCTTCTATCCCAGCCCTAGCCTGATTGGCCTCCCACCAAAAGTTGGCCTATCCCTTCATCATGTAGGTTGCAAAGGCAACCATTTGGGCCTCATTGACATTTGTTATCACAAATGCCTTCTTGATCTCCTTTTCCCATATTTGGGCTTTGATAGGGTCCATAGTTCCTTTGAACTCCCGCGGACCCACGCTTTTAAAGTCCTTAAATGTAGTATCTCGTTCTACTGCAGGATTTACGGTGATGTTAACCCATATTCTATTAAACACGGCTGTTAAAAGATTTACGAACTCCTGCATGGGGTTAACCGGACCTCCCTCCGGTTGGTTTGTATTCGCACCTTGATTACGTGGTTCTCTTCTTGGTGGCATTTTATTGTTACAATAAATACAATATTGCGTTATTATTCATTTCCTGTCAGTTAGTTATTATTCAATTTTAAACAATAACTTAAACATTCATTACTCCACATGTTTTGAAAAAGAAAACTTATATTGATTCATTATAGTATAATACTACATCGGTTACATTACACAGCCTACGCTGATTACAATACTTTCCCGCAATTATATTCCAAAAATTGGGATTTACAAAACACTACCCTTGATTATACAAAAGAGGGTTTTACATCACTACTATATACAAAAATATGTACATATCTAACTACTCTAGTCACTACTAGATCACATCTACCTTAAGGCATTCTCAAAATCAGCCTTGGCAAGACCCGCGATAATATCACGGTTGATAGTATGCCGCGTCTGCCCTGCCTCGACGAGATAACCAGATACCTACAGCTGGAAGTCCTCATGAGAACTCCTGTAAATATAGGACATCCTCCCTATTTTCTGCTTCTTGGTCTTTAGCTCACCCCTGAGCTCAAAGACCTCCTATTTCAGCTCATGGAACTTATCCTTGGCCAAAACCTTATTGTCATGTTCCTGTTCCCACATGGACTCTATGTCCGTCTTGTGCTCTGTAATAGCTTGAAGCTCCGCCTTCAGCTCCTTAACCTCCTAACAGTAGTGGATGTTTCTATCTAACACTGACATAAATAATGACATCATTGACTCCCCTGGAGCTATCTCTGCTGCTATTGCTACTGGATTGAAGGACACTACCTCCACCTCTTCTTCTATCATGTCGTCAAACACTGACATGAGATCTAAACTCTCTGAGTCTCCAGACTCAACCACCACTATCTCAGGATCTGCTGCTATGGGGCTCGGTATAATCTCTACCTAATTAACTGATCCTTCACTGACTAACTATACGTCTCTATTTTCTCCTGACATCTACACAACACAAAAATTTGATTAGTACACGTCAGTAGAATAATAAAAACACATAACATATATAATGCATTTTTATAAGGTTAACTTCCATCTTTTATTATTTGACTTTTCTGTAGGTTATAACTTAAGGTTTTATTTCCCCCCTTAAGTTTTATAACCTAATGCTTTGATACCAACTTGTACGCCCCCAAATCCGGGTATCTTCCAACCCGACAGATGGTGCAACACGGTGCTACAGTTCGCATAATATTTAATTAAAATGCCTCAAAAGAACGGATATGTCTTATATATATAAAAAGAATATTTACATTCCCCAGGTTCTTTACAACCAATACATTTGTCTTTGTCATAATATCAAATATTATTCTTACAAAACCTATACTATTACATATGTAATCTACGGATTCACCTCCGCCTTCCCTTTATCCTTGCCGGATCCATCGGTCCATTCAGTCTTAGCTGCATTCATATGGTTCAAGCAAGAATGAGCCTAACTAGCTCAGCAAGTACAACAATTCTAGTAAAATAGCATGCTTGAGACATAGGAATCGTATATCTTCAATAATTAAACAATAGTTACGAAGTACTATTGATAATTCAAAGTAACACTTCTTTTCATTCAAAACGTTTTACAACAACAATAACTAGTAAAACATCAATTTCGGTTCAAGACCGTGAGCATTTCATAAGTACTTTGAAAAGGACATCCCAGTACTAAGTCTATAAGTCCGGCATAGCTTACGAGCACGTCTAGGTGATCAGCCTATAATACTCTATGTTGATCAACACTACATTCATTAAACATGTATACGTTTAAGTTGTGGCAACCTCATGTGCCTGTCGTTTGATGACAAAACAATTTAGCATACTCAGTGTACTTTTGAAAACCACAACAATATTAGTTTGGTAAATCTTTGTCAACACTTGATAGATTTAACATAGCATAAGTCTAGCCGAAGGAATTGGCTTTAACTTCATCAGACATTAACTCATGCAGAGAATACATTAATCACAAAGACTTGTCCAGATCGAACTGGAACAAGGGTTAGAGTACTTGCCTTTAGCGTCTGCTTACAGATATAACACGTGCACTTTAAGTCTTTAAGGTCTCTACAGTAAATGATAACATTACATAGCACATTAGGTCATGAATAATCATACATGGTTCCTAAAGAATCTTACCCTACTTCTCAATCTAATTACGTATTAGATTGGTTATTATTGGTTCCGACTTTCCGTTACATCATTCTTACGTTCACATGTAATTAACTTAACTTAACCCTAAGTGTTCATAATTATATCTTAACAATGTTTCATTAAGATCCTTATTTAAGTGTTCATCAATTACTCTTCATGCTCACCATGTAAACATTTTCCATTATCTAGGTCATGAAATCAAGTATTTGCCATGTAAGTTATTACTCTTGGTGTCGCAACATGCGCGCCACCCATTATTGCTTAAAACTCCGAACTCCATACCGCAGTCATGAGTCCCTTTGTTACCTGTCACACTGCTGCAAGCACGAGTTTGTGGGGTGAGGCTCACTTTGGCACCGCAAAGACCAAATTAATTGGCTTGGATTCGCGCCCATTAGCACGACCATGTGCCATGTAAATTTTTGATGATTTTCAAATGGTGAGATTCCCGGACTCGTAACTCCTTCGTTATAAGTCCGAATTGGCTTGGTCAAAAGCCTACGGTTTAAAAATTTCATACTCTACGTGTTCATGCAATACTTTTATCTATTCGACTTCGTTTGTTAAAATTACACTTATTAGTCCATTTTTAACAAAACGATAAACGTTCGCGAACGTTCAACCCTCATTTCTTCGTTCTAAGTCAGAATCCGGCCATTTTTCGAGTCCGCAGCTTTATAATGTCAAATATGACTTGTCTCCATCGAAAACCAACATTTCCGAGTTCAAACACAAAATACGACTTCCATTATGAGAATTTCACGAATTCGATGATTATCGTCCAATCGTGTGAATTCTGGAAAACTACATTACTAGTGATTTGTTCATCATTCTAAATACATTCATTTCATTATCTAGACATCTTAACTTACATGATACAATAACCTATATTCAAATTAGGTTATAGCTTAATTCTTATAAGTTCATAACTTACTAATTCTTCAATACAGATTTTCATTTCTTTATAACGTATTCTTGGTTAAATTCCCTTTAAGCAACATTATTGCATCTTACTAGCATATTTAACTTCATTCATTATATTACAAGTGTATATATGATCATCATAAGTCCCTAACTTACTTAGGTTTAACTTGCTTAGTTCTTGCTTACTCGACTTAAGTCCATTACTTAACCACTCCTCATATGTTCTTAACATATAAGTTCATTAGATTACACTTCTTTTATCATCCTAGTATGATAGAGATGGAAGAGACAAGATCAATTACCTTTGAAGACTACTTCTCTTTCTTTGGAAATCTAACAATGGAAGGTTAAGCTTCAAAGTTCTTATTAGCTCTAACAAATAAGTTGTTTGTGAGAGAGTTTGTTGGATGAAATAACAATCAAAAATTGAAATATGAGCTAGCTATTTATAGAAGTCTCTAAGCTAGGGTATAATGGTCATTAAGACCTTCCACCTCCTTAACTAACCTCTTTACTATTCCTTTCTTGTTGCCCACAACTCTTATCTCTTACTTGATCAATACATAAAGTTCTTGTTCATATTAGAATAACATATCACAACACATAATCTTTTTTTATTGCGATCGACACATAACCTAATCACATTGCCACTTATGTTCAATAGTCATTGGATCACAAACAAACATTAATACAGTCAAAATATCTAAGTCCAGATTAATTTTTACATGTGATTGTCTGAAACACTTTTATCGGGTAATTATCGAGTCCAAGACTCTATTCTGTAGCTCAATATATGTAATTATCAATCATATATATTTTTAAATGACTTATAATAATTTTTAAACATTTATTATAATTTATCATGAATTTTCAAACACCTAATCCTTATTAAATGATTTAAATATTAAATAATTCTATTATCATTAATATTTAATTAATATTAAACTATTAATGAAACCATTTCCAAAATATTAAAGTTATTTATAATAACTTCAAATATTTTTAAAGTATTAATATTACCCTTAAATGATTTTTAAATAATTAACATTAATAATAAAGTATTAATGTATTATTTATCAAAATATTAAAAGTCATTATTTATAACTTAAAATATTTTTAATTCATTTATATCCTTTTTAAATGATTTTTAAATTAATAAAACCATTTTAAAACTATTTATTTAATATAATTATTAAATAAATTTAATATCATTAATAATAAATTAATAATCATTAAATTATTAATGAAATTATCCCTTAAATATTAAAAGTTATATTTTATAACTTAAAATATCTTTAAACACTTTATTTTTATTTAAAATGATTTTTATAATATTAAAATCATTTTTAAACTAAATTATTTAATATAATTATTAAATAAATTTAATATCATTAATAAATAAATAATTAATAAAATTTACCTTTAAATATTGAAAGTTATATTTTATAACTTAAAATATTTTTAAATACCTTATTATTATTTAAAATGTTTTTAATATAATAAAATCAATTTTAATTTATTTATTTAATTCATTTATTAAATAACTTAATTATCATTAATAATAATTTATTAATGAAATTTATCACAAAATATAAAAAGTTATAAAAAAATAACTTAAAATATTTTCTTATACCATAATATAATTTTAAATGATTTTTAAAGTATTAAAATCATTTTTAAATAATTTATTTAATATAATAATTAAATAAATTAAATATCTTTAATATTTCAAAAATATTAATTATTTATGAAATATATTAAAAATTATTAAAAACTAATTTTCGGACTTTAAAATAATTTTTAATAATTTATTTTGTATTTTAATAATTAAAACTAATTTTCTATAATTATTTAATAATAATACAATTTTTTATAATAAAAAAAATGTAAAAGACCACCATAGCTATATAACGTATAATATAGTGTTCTTTCTTCATTCATCATGAAAAACCTAGAACATTAATGCCATTTGAGGACTTAGTTTGACCAAACTTAAATCGAATTATATATTGTGTTTTACGGGAGATCTATTACCTTGATCTTGTAGTACTAGTGTAATACTACAAGAACCTACAACAAACATGAACAAATCACATAACAAGAAAGAGAATTGATCGCCCAAAATAGCTGTCAGAGCTGTTATTCATTTTTCTGGGTTACCTAGAAATGAAGAAAAGTTCGATTGCTCATATTTGGGCTTCCACAACTTGTGATCTAAGTGTTATTTTTGTGATATAAAAGTTTCATATAGTACCCAACATGTAACTTAAGAGATCTATTACAAAACATCAACAAAACAAAACCGAAATAACAAGATCTTTCTCAAATTCCAAACCATGTCGGAAGCGGCGCCACGCTCATGAACTTTCTGCGGGTTACCCGAAAGCTCATTTATGAACCTTACTTGGTTGGTTTGACCATCCCCAAATCTCGTATGTTTGTGATAAAAGCGATCTAAGAGCAATAACCTGTAGTATAACTACCATACTACAACTTTAATGCAACAACAAACATAAATCAACAACGATTTACAAAGATCGAGGCGTTAAAAGTCTTGTCGAATGGATTACAGGCGGTTTCTAGGTTACCCAAAATGCCCGATCGTGGCGGTCAACGACTTTTGACCTCGATTATCTTGCAATCTGTTTTTGATATATGAACTTGATTCTTGATCCGATCCGATCAAAGAGCTCATAGCATACTACTGAGAATAAAGCTTCAAACAACAAAAATACAAAAAAGAGTCGACATCTACAAGGTCGACATTCATTGTGAGACAACAAAAATTATTTTTCCAGTTTTGAAGAACATCAAATCAGAGCCTATAGATGTTATGGATCTAACATCTATCAACCCGATCATCATTATACACCATAAACAACTTATTAAAACACGAAATCATAACATCTAACAACGGATCAATGGTCGATTTTTTTTAAGTTAGGGTTTATACCTTTACTTTGATCAATCTTGATCTTAGGGTTATGATATGATATATAGATGTTAGTGGGGCTGGTGTTGGGGGCTTATTATGCCTTTTAATTTCGTTGGTTTTGAGGAGAGAGGATTAGTGGAGATCAAGTGCACAAATGAGCTAAAATGGGACCTTCTCTCTCTTTTGATCTATTTATATAATGTTGTAATGAACATGGTATTTGAGATATATTGGTGATTTGTGTTGTATTTTAGTCACATTGAGAAGTCGAGGTTGGCCAACAACTCAAACAGCTCAACACTTGGCAAAATCCAATAATGCACAAAAAAGTAAAAAGGGTCATTTGGCTTTTAATGTTAATAGCAAAATCGTAATCTTGATAAACCCTTAGGGTTAGGTTTGACCCTTAGGGTTTAACCTAAGGTTTAACACAAAATTAATTTCTAGTTTTTCATTTAGGGTTTAAATTAAAATAAAAATAAAATTAGTTTCTAAAAATAGAAATTTAGGGTTTATTAATTAGTTAGGTTTTCTAAGTACATTATACAGGAACATTAGGGTTTAAAATTCACTAATTATAATTAACCTTGCTAATTTAGCAATTAGGGTTTACAATTTTGATAATTAGAATCACCAAATTACAATTAGGGTTTCCAATTATTAAATTAGGGTTCTAGATATTAGGGTTTTAAGTTACTAATTAGATTTTCTCATAATTAGCAATAAACTCTACTATATGATATTAATCACATTAACACAATTTTGATGATCATAAAACCCCAATTTAGGTTTCAAGTTAGGGTTTCTAATTTGAAATTAGGATTTTATAATTAGGGTTTTCTAAAGATTAATTAGGGTTTCTAGATTTTAATTAGGGTTTACCTAATTAATCATTTAATACACAATAAATCATATAATCATATAACAATTTCCTATATAACGGTCTTGAATTTCCCATTTGAATTTAAAAATAGGGTTAAACAAATTAATGCTAGGGTTTTGACATTATACACCATAATTGATCAACCATTATCAATACGTATATATATATACATATTTATAGCAATTGAAAAATCAAAATATAATTAATATTATATTATTATTCTTATTCCTTGATCAAAATCTAAAATTAGGGTTTGGATTCCATATCTTTTTACCTTGCCTTATTTAACATTATTAATTAAGTTAAAATAAATTAAATTTAATCTAACATAAATTCATATAATAAAATAAAATAATAATGCCCTCCGCACTTTATGTTCAACAAATTCACTTATAGCAAACAAATTTTCCTTTCAAATATTCCCCAAAGTGGTTCTTTCCACAAGTCTTACACGGCACCATCTGCTTCTTCACACCTTCTTATTTTACCTGCACATTCCCAAAGTTGTTTACCTTCCTCTTTCCATCTCCACACCTGCTCCCACTATTAATTCCCATCTTTCCAGCTCCTTCTATCTTACCTTTGTTCTTCCTCTCCTTGTTGTAGAGGCTCATGGTCTCACTGCCCTCCTCATCAATAATAGCTTTCTCCATGAGTGCTGCAAATGTAGGAATCTATAACACTGCCACCTTGTTATAGAGCTAGGGTTTTAATCCCAACTCAAACCTTCTAGCTTTCCTAGCCTCTGTATCAACTTGATGCGAAGTATTAACCTAACTAACTATTAAAAGTCATTTTTTATAACTTAAATTATTTTTAATTCGTCATCTTCGTTATCAATTGTTATGTTCTATTATGAGGATTGTCTATTGTGATTTGGACTTAATTGTTTAATTGATTGTGTAAGACCCCAACTTATTATTAATGAAATTAAATTTTCTCTATTTATTATTTTGAAATAGTAAGGGTTGATTTGATTAATGTGGTTAGTTATGGGTAAAATCTTAAATATTTTAAATAAGCAAGTGGTTATAAAATATTCATTTTATCGGAGAATATTCATTTAGTCGTGGAATATTCTTCTTTGTCTCGAATATTAAATACGACGGTAGCGAGACCTTGTGTGGGCCCCATAACGAGAAAATGATTGGATGAAGAAAACGCAGCCAGTATAAGTTGTTTATAAATAACGGCGTAGTTATTACCATTATCTTGTTGGAATACCCGTGGTTAAAACACGATGTCTGCGTTGTTTCACGATAGCACGCGATCTTGCACAATTATTGATTCTTACGTGAAGGCACTACTCGATAATTATTCTGATAATTATCGTTCGATATTTTATTTTATTGATTCAATAATTGTTGCGTTGATATTTTATATTCTTGTTGTTTCAATAATTGTCACTACATAGTATTTTCCATTATCGAAGCAATAATTCATATTATCTGAATAATATTATTAGATAACATTATTGGCAGTTTTACTAGAGAGTTTGGTCACTAATTATTGTGCAGATGAGGAAATTTATTGGTCTCTTTCAAGGCGCTGGTTGTCGATATTGTGATTACGTAATATTATTTGTGAATAATTAATTATTGATTTATATGATGAGAAAAATATTCATTTTATGTGGATATAGATTGAGAAAATTTTTAAAGTGGCAATTGTTTAAAATCGATATTTTATCTTTTCTGATAAAATAATATTTTATAATACTATTATAATATAATAATGATAATATTTTTACAATGACTGTGGGATATATGAGTATATGAGGAGGAAGAGTATTTTTGTTGCATTAAATGATTAAAATATGTTTTTTATGTTTGTGGACCTCATTTCTTGACTAAAATTTGATTATAGCTTGTAAAATTGACCGTTTATGGATTTCGGTCAATTTTTGTTTGGAATTTGGAAAAACTTTCTTCTGCAAAGTTGTAGATAATGGAATTTCCTAAGGAAAAGACATAAGGTTCAAATTTTTTTGACAAAAGGGCTATTTATTATGAATTATTGAAGTTCCGAAGTTCCACAATAATTGATTTTTGGAAGTTTTAAATAATTTTTAAAAGAAAAACATTTTTTTACATTGTTGGCCACATTAAACTTGTGAAAAATGGCTGAATTCAGATGGTCTTGAGGTGGGCGTGAATTTTGTTTATAAATATATTATTATATTAAATTTTCTACTTTAGTGTTCTAAGTATTTTCCTATAAATAGGGTGCTTAGGTTAGAATTAAAAATCACTCCAAAAATTGAAATCTTATCTCTCTTTTTCTCTCGATATATTGAGCGTATTCTTGTGAGTATTTTGATACTTTGAGTGTTGCTATACGGTGCAAGTTCCCTCCAGCACTATATCTGATATTCTAGCCAGAAGTACTATTCTTTCGAGGTAAGGGACGTTATTTTCTTCTTAAATGATATTATTTTCTTCAATATCATTATGCCAAAATATTGGTTTGAACTTTTTATCAAATTTAAAACTTTTTGTGTGGGGTTCTTATTCATGTATCGGCCTTTATTCACGTATCTGACACTATTCACGAATCGACCTTATTCACCTAAAAATTAAATTTTCTTCTTTTTGTCCAAAATATCTATTATGGATACTAGCTTTGATTGTATCCATGTTTTGATCATTCTTGAATTTTACTCCACTTATGATTATTTATGAGGTATTTTTGGACATGGAATAAATTTGAAATCTGAATCCTTAATATTTATTTTTTTGTTTTTCTTTGGATTCGTTTTCTTTAAAATATTTTTCATCATCCTCAGTCTTAAATGATGATATTACTAAATATATTTGGCATGTAGTGCAATGATGAATGATTTCTGATGAATAACTTATTCCCGTAGTGCAGAGATGAACAGGTGTTTAGATGAACATGACCAACTAGTGAATATCTTTGGCTTGTAGTGCAAACATGAATTTTTGATTTATGATATATATTGATTGATGTTACAGGGATAAAAAATTGATGATGGACTTTTAAATTCATAGATAATAGTAGATTTCTTTCTCTACGTAACTCTTCTATGAATTATTATTTCAGCTTCGAATATTGATCTGAAACTTGTTGTCTATTGTATTTTATCAGATTTTCCCTATTGAAGACTAACGATAATTTGTTCTATATTATCTTCGTCATAATACTCTTTACTGGGCTATTTGAGCTCACCCTTTTCATTTTTGTTCCATTTTTCTTCTCAGGAGGCGAGAATATAGCGAGAAATAGTCGGGGTATGGAATGAAGGTTCTAGAAAGTCATTTTAGTAGTCCTCACCATTTTTGTAAAATAATGTATCAATAATTGTAATGAGGACTTATTTGGGTATGAATATTGTCTAGATGGCAATATTTGTATTTAAACTCACAGTTTTTATATTGTATTAATAAAGTTGTAATTGTTTCTGTACCATGTATTTTGACGACTCAGAATGGGTGTTGTATACCTATTTTGGGGGCGTCACGATTAATATCGAGCTTAGGATATGATCTCTGGCGGAGATCTTGGGGGAATAGAACTAGGAGAGGAGAGGCGAGTAAATCCTTTGCTAGTGTGTCCTACCTAAGCTTATTTGTTTTGTCGGTCGTAATATATTGGGGGTATTATGTGATTTGTTAATTTGTTTAATTAACCCTTGTTTTATGGCGATATTTAAGAATGGCAACCGAGAATGTTAACGATGGAGTAAATGAAACCAGTGGAGACGCTTTTGTACTCACCAGCGAGGAGAACGTGCACAAGTGGCAATGTTCCTCCTTTGAATAACACCACTTGATGGATGATGAGCGATGGGATGTTTAGAAGCTTTTTGCAGTTCATGCAAAATCAGACGAGGGAGATTCGTGTTCAAAATACAGGAGGAAATGATAGCAATTCATGGTTTATCACAACCAAGCAGTTCAAGGAGTTGAGACCACCAGAATTTTGGGGAAGCCGGATCTGATTAAGGCGAAGACGTGGGTTAAACAAATTACCAAGATATTCGATGTCTTGGGATGCACGGAGGAACATAAGGTTCCATTCGCCACCTTTTTGTTCCGTAATGAGGCAGATTACTGGTGGAAATCTGTGAAGCGTACTCATCCAGCCGCACTCAGCATGTCTTGGGAAACATTTCAGAAACTGTTCAATGATAAGTACTTTCCTTAAAGTATTCGTCATATGAAGGAGGTAGAGTTTATTAGACTAGAATAAAACAACATGACGGTGTCCCAGTATGAGGCGAAGTTTGCAGAGTTATCGGTTTGCACCTCATTTGGTGGAGAATGAAGAGCGTGTGACCTTGGATGTTTACGAGAGGTTTGAAACCCGGCATACGTCGATATCTCATTTCTCATAAATTTTCTCTCTATTCGGATGTTGTCAACATGGCTCGAATTATTAGAGCGAGATAACGAGTACGGTCAATGAGGGACCACAACCGAGGATCATCTGGGTGACAACGATCATCGAACAACGATAACCGGAGAGAAAGAAAAATACGGACAAGGCGGCAACCACTCTGGTGGTAATCATGGCCATGAGAATAGAAGAAGCGAGTCGGGAGGAGATTTTAAAGAGGATATTCAACAATGACAATCTGAAGGCGTTAGAACCGGTAGACAAGCTGGTTCCAAGGAGGAGAACGACCACCGGTTATATCTTATAAGTGCGGAAAAAGAATGACATATCATTAAGCAAATCCCCACAGCAGTTTAAGGTATATTATAATTGTGGAAAGGAAGGACATATCGCTCGAGATTGCCTTTGTGGCGAAACTAAGTCAAGGGGGGATGGTGACTCGAAAGGTCATCCCGAGAAAAGTCAAAGTCAGCGGTTCTGGAAGAAGAGCGTTTGTCGTGGTAGGTCAACATCACGAGGAACCCAAGCGAGGTGATCACGGGTAAGCTAATCATAAATTCATGCAAAGTTTATAGATTACTAGATACCGGTGCTACCCATTCATTTATTTCTCCTGCTTGTGCTCAACGTTTAAACTTGACTCCGGAGGAATTAGACTTTTGATTTATCTGTGGAGACTCCGTTAGGAGAAACTTTAATCACATCCACTGTTTATAAATCTTGTTTGATCCAAGTTGGCACCATCACCTTACCTGTTGACCTTATCTCTTTAAAGATACTTGCATTTGACGTGATTTTATGGATTGATTGGTTAACTACTCATCATGCCAAAATTGATTGTTTTCCTAAGGTTGTTAGTTTTCATATTCCTAACCAACCTGTTGTGCGAATTCAAGTAACTAAGCCATTAAAATCAATCACTGTTATATCAAGTCATAAAGTTATTCGTTTATTAAAAAATGGATGTCAAGCTTTCTTAGCCCATGTTATGGATTTGAATAAAGACAAGTCATATTTGAATAATATTCCTGTTGTTATTGACTTTCCTAACGTATTTCCTGAAGAACTTCCCGGTCTACCCCTAGAATGTGAAGTTAAATTCTTTATTGATCTTGAACCTGGCACAAAGCCCATTTCTAAAACCCCATATCGAATGGCTCCTATTGAACTTCAGGAGTTAAAGGTCCAACTACAGGAGTTGTTGGACATCGGTTTCATTAAATCTAGTACATCTCCTTGGGGTGCTCTGTTTTATTAAATAAAGAAGAAAAAGGCGGGAGTATGCGACTTTATATCGACTACTGAAATTAAACCATGTCACTATCAAGAATAGGTATCCGCTACCTCGTATTGATGACTGTTTGACCCGATTCTGAGGAGCATAATTCTTTTCAAAAATCGATCTTAGTTACGGATATCATCGGTGAAGATTAGAAGCGAGGATATTCAAAGAATGCCTTTAGAACTTCGATGCGGGCATTATGAATTCTTAGTCATGTCTTTTGGATTGACTAATGCTCCTGCGACTTTCATGGATATGATGAGCCAGAGTATTCAAGGAATATTTGGATCGATTCGTTGTTGTCTTTATTGATGACATCCTCGTATATTCCAAAAGTCGTGAAGATCATGAGCACCATTTGAAGTTTGGTACTCGAAGGCTTCGTGAAAACAAGTTATATGCCAAGTTGAAGAAATGCGAGTTACGGCTTGAGGAAGTAGCATTCCTTGGGCGCGTGGTGTCAAAACATGGAGTATCTGTTGACCCGGCGAAGATTGAAGCAATCTGAAAGTTGGGAACAAGCGAAGTCGATGGCCAAATCATGTAGCTTTCTGGGCTTAGCTGGTTATTATCGGAGATTTATGGAAGGATTTTCTCGAATCGCTACTCCATTAACTCAGCTGACTCGGAAAGATACCAAATTCGTATGGAACAAAGAATGCGAGAAGAGTTTCTAAGAGCTTAAGAGGAGACTCATTTGGGCACCTGTTTTGACCATACCATCTAGTTCGGATGGATTTGTTATCTACAGCGATGCTTCAGGCAAAGGGCTAGGATGTGTTCTCATGCAACATGGGAAAGTTATAGCCTATGCCTCACGACAACTTAAAGAATATGAGAGGAATTATCCTACTCATGATCTAGAGTTAGCGGCCCAGATCGTTTTCTTATTAAAGATCTGGAGGCACTATCTATATGGGGAGAAAGTGGAGATATATTCGGACCATAAAAAGCCTCAAATATTTCTTCACCCAAAAAGAACTCAACATGCGGGACGACGTTGGCTCGAAATTTGTTGAAAGACTACGACCATACCATTCAATACCATCTGGAAAAGCGAGCGTGGTAGTGAAGCGCGATGAGTAGAAGATCATCTGCGGGAGCGAGTGCGATGTTGTCAACACAAAGGCCCATTTGGTGTGATTTACAAAAGATGAAGATAGAAGTCAAGACTCCAGGGACCTATGCAATGATGTCAAGTATACATATAGAACCAACTTTAATAGAAAAAGTTAAAGTTGTTCAAGCCACATACCCGGAGCTGATACGTATGAAGAAGAAAGTGCAAGAAGGTGCTATTCCAGAAGCAAGAATCGATGAAGAAGGAATACTTCGAGTCCACTCCAGACTTTGTGTTCCTAATGATTCTGATTTGAAGTACAAGATCATGATGGAGGCACACAATACATCATTTTCAATCCATCCTGGAAGTACCAAAATGTATCGTGATCTTCGACATACATTTTGGTGAAACAATATGAAGAGAGAGATTGCAAAGTTTATCTCGAGGTGTTTAACTTGTCAACGTGTAAAGGCGAAGCATAAAGTGCCTAAGGGCTCATTGCAACCACTGGAGATTCCAAAATGGAAGTGGGAACACATTACCATGGATTTTGTTACGGGTCTTCCCATGGTTTCTCAAGGCATAAATGCTATTTGGGTTATTGTTGATAGATTAACCAAGTCTGCTCATTTCTTGCCGATACGAGAGACTTATTCCCTTGAACGTCTTGCTCGTATGTACGTAGATGAGATTGTGAGATTGCATGGCATGCCAGTATCCATAGTTTGGGATCGTGACCCAAGATTCACTTCAAGATTTTGGGTTAGCTTGCAAAAAGCTATGGGCACGGATTTATGATTCAGTTCGGCATACCATCCTCAAACGGACGGAAAATCAGAGAGGACTATTCAAACTCTTGAAAATCTATTAAGACTTTGTGTCCTAGACTTCAATGGGAGTTGGGATAAGTATTTACCATTGGTGGAATTCTCCTACAACAACAGTTATCAGGCAAGTGTAGGTGTGGCTCCATTTGAAGCATTGTATGGACGAAAGTGTCGCTCTCGATATATTTGGGATGAGGTGGGTGAAGCAACATTGTTGGGACCCGAGTTGAATACGTATGACTACATAAAAGATCCAAATGATTCGACAATGCGTATACAAATGGCACAGGATCGACAAAAGAGTTATCACGGATCTTCATCCGAAAGGGCGTGGAATTTAGTATTGGGGATCATGTATTGTTGCGTGTTGCTCCATGGAAGGGATTTACAAGATTTGGGAAGAGAGAAAGCTCGATCCATGATTTATTGGTCCATTTCAAATTCTTGATCGAGTAGGAAATGTGGCTATAGACTCGCGTTACCTCAAGTATGTCTCGTGTTCATAATGTTTTTCATATATCACATGCTTCGTAAATATGTGAAAGACCGAACCACATCATTGAGTTAGAACAGAGGAGAGATAGCCAAAGACTTAATGTCTGAGGAGTCACCTGTCAAGATCTTGGATAGGAAAGAGCATGTCCCTACGCCTGAAAGGTCATACCACAAGTTAAAGTTTTGTGGAGGAACCATGCTATTGAGGAAATGACCTAGGAGTTGGAAGCGAAAATGAAAGCAAGGTATCCTCACCTTTTGAAACACACGAATGCGTCGTCGATTTCGAGGACAAAATTTAATAAGGAGGGAGGTTGTAAGACCCCAACTTATTATTAATGAAATTAAATTTTCTCTATTTATTATTTTGAAATAGTAAGGGTTGATTTGATTAATGTGATTAATTATGGGTAAAATCATAAAATATTTTAAATAAGCAAGTGGTTATAAAATATTCATTTTTATCGGAGAATATTAGTTTAGTCGTGGAATATTCTTCTTTGTCGGAGAATATTAAATGCAACAGCGCGACCTTATGTGGGCCCCATAACGTGAAAATGATTGGATGAAGAAAACAACAAGTATAAGTTGTTTATAAATAACGGCGTAGTTATTACCATTATCTTGTTGGAATACCGTTGGTTAAAAAACACGATGTCTGGCGTTGTTTCGATGATAGCACGCAGTATTGCACCAATTATTGATTCTTACGTGAAGAAGCACTTTACTCGATAATTGTTCACGATAATTCTTATTCGATTATTTTATTTTATTGATTCAATAATTATTGCGTTGATATTTTATATTCTTTGTTGTTTGATAATTGTCACTACACAATATTTTCCATTATCGAAGCAATAATTCATATTATCGAATAATATTATTAGATAACATTATTGGCAATGTCTAGAAAGTTACATCTAAGGAGAGGTTTGGTCACCTAATTGCGCGCCCGATGAGGAGAAATCCTTATTGGAAAGCCCCTCTTTCTGGGAGCTGCACGGTTGTCGATATTGTGATTACATAATATTATTTGTGAATAATTAATTATTGATTTATATGATGAGGAAAATATTCATTTTATGTGGATATAGATGGAGAAAATTTTAAAGTGACAATTGTTGAAAATCGATATTTTATCTTTTACGATAAAATAATATTTTATTATATTATTATAATATAATAATGATGATATTTTTACAATGAATGTGGGATATATGATTATATGAGGAGGAAGAGTATTTTTGTTGCATTAAATGATTAAACATGTTTTTCATGTTTGTGGACCCCATTTCTTAACTAAAATTTGATTATAGCTTGTAAAATCGCCCGTTTATGGATTTCGGTAAATTTCTGTTTGAAATTTGGAAAAACTTTCTTCTGTAAAGTTGTAGATAATGGAATTTCCTATGGACAAGACATAAGGTTTGAATTTTTCTGACAAAAGAGCTATTTATCATGAATTATTGAAGTTCCGAAGTTCCAGAATAATTGATTTTTGGAAGTTTTAAATAATTTTTAAAAGAAAAACGTTTTTTTACTTTGTTGGCCTCATTAAAAATGTGCACAATGGCTGAATTCAGATGGTCTTAAGGTGGGCGTGAATTTTGTTTATAAATATATTATTATATTAAATTTTATGATTTGGTGTTCTAAGCATTTTCCTATAAATAGGGTGCTTAGGTTAGAATTGAAAATCACACCAGAAACTGAAATCTTCTCGCTCTTTTTCTCTCGATATATTGAGCATATTCTTGTGAGTATTTTGATACTTTGAGTGTTGCTATCTGGTCTGCAAGTTCTCTTGACCTATATCGATATTCCGCCGGAAATCTTATTCTTTTCGGGTAAGAGATGTTATTTTCTTCTTAAATGATATTATTTTCTTCAATATCATTATCTTGAAATATTGGTTTGAACTTTTTATCAAATTTGGAACTTTTTGTGTCGGGGTTACTATTCACGTATATGGCACTATTCACGTATACGACACTATTCACCGAAAAAAATGAAATTTTTTTCTTTTTGTCCAAAATATCTATTATGGATACTAGCTTTGATTGTATCCATGTTTTGATCATTCTTGAATTTTACTCCACTATGATTATTTATGAGGTATTTTTGGACATGGAATAGCTAAAATACGAATCCTTAATATTTATTCTTTTGTTTCACTGGATTCGTTATCTTTAAAATATTTTTCATCATCCTCAGTCCTAAATGATGATATTACTAAATATCTTTGGCATGTAGTGCAAAGATGAATGATTTTTGATGAATATCTTTGGGCTGTAGTGCAAAGATGAACAGGTGTTTAGATGAACATGACCAACTGGTGAATATCTTTGGCCTGTAGTGCAAAGATGAATATTTGATTTATGATGTATATTGATTGATGTTACAGGGATAAAATATTGAAGATGGACTTTTAAATTCATAGATAATAGTAGATTTCATTCTCTACGTAACTCTTCTATGAATTATTTCCGCTGCGAATATTGATCCGAAACTTGTTGTCTATTTTATTTTATTAGATTTTTCCCTGTTGAAGACTAACGATAATTTGTTTTATATTATCTTAGTCATAATATTCTTTACTGGGCTAGTTGAGCTCACCCTTTTCCTTTTTGTTCCATTTTTCTTCTCAGGAGGCGAGAATGTAGCGAGTACTAGTCGGGGTATGGAATGAAGGTTCTAGAAAGTCGTTTTAGTAGTCCTCACCATTTTTGTAAAATAATGTATAAATAATTATAATGAGGACTTATTTGGATATGAATATTGTCTAGATGGCAATATTTGTATTTAAACTCACAATTTTTATGTTGTATTAATAAAGTTGTAGTTGTTTATGTACCATGTATTTTGATGACTCAGAATGGGTGTTGTAAACCTATTTTGAATGGGTGTTGTATACCTATTTTTATAGCATGTGTTTGTGATTTCTACATATATGAAATTCATGATTCGTGTTTAGGATAGAGATAAACATTTACGCCATATGTAATCTTATAGAGAACTTGTGCTTTAAATCCTTTTTATTTGTAAATCACATAGAGATATATGGATTAGTTAATTAGGGTATCTTGCTTAATTCTATCATCTGTGGATTTAAGTGAGTATGGGTATTATGCATCGATCGAGATGGTTTTATCTTTTTTAGTGTTCTTGATTAACAATTAATGATGATAGAATAATTGATGAGAAGTGTGTTAACTTAAATGAAGCAATAAGTGAAGTTGTGATCTTAAATCTCCGTAATCTTAATTTAACTAGGGAATTTAATAGTAGTTTAATTTATATAATTTGAAATTCATTCGTTTAAATAAGATTGAGTTGGTTACGGGTTAGTATTTGGTGATTTTTATTAAACAATTCCTCGTGGGAACGATACTCTACTTCTATTTTATTACTTGTTGACCACATATACTTGCGTGTTGTGCGTAATTAGATTTTACCCAACAAGTTTTTGGCGCCGTTGTCGGGGAATTAGTTAATATATTTTTACCAATATTAGTTGCAATCAAATTAGTCTTAATTTAAACTTCTTTTTTTTCCTTTTTATTTAATTCTCTTCCCATTTTTCTTTCTTTTCAGGTACCATGGCGGAATTTAATTATCAATGGCCGTATACGAGAATGACTCAGCCAAAGGTAGCGAAGATTGATGGGCTCGCCACACTTTCTGCATTATCAACACAGATTGAGACACTTTCGAGGAGGTTGGACATTGTTGAAGCCTAACTTAATCAAAGGATAGCAGTTAATTGCAATTATTGTGCTGGTAATCATCCGATTCATTAATGCACCGTTAGTTTTGGGTCGGGACAACACGGTGGTGAATACCTCAACGATTATACATATGCTAATTATCATCAAGTTTGGCGGGATCACCCGGATTCGTCAGGGAGCTGTACTTATGAAGACCAATACTACGCTCCAAATCCATTATACACACCAGAATTTTCTTGTCCACCTCCATTGCCACAAGAAGAAAAGCCAAATCCGAGGGATGTAATATTGAAGGGCATAGCAAACCTAGAGGAGATGAGTATTAGCCAAGAATTGTCAACCCAAAATTTTAATAATCGAATGAAACAACTCGTCACTACCTCAACCAATGGTCCTCGATACATGGCTTCTGAGACTGAGATAGATAATTCAAGGTTGGAGGAATTATTGTCCAAGTTCGTAGCATCAAATGAGGAGAGGGGGATTAATCAAGAGCGGTAAATGCAGAATCAAGAGATATCAATTCAAAATATGCAGAACCAGATGGATCAAATGCTCAAAGCCTTGAACAAACATCCTCAAAACAATTGGTGTTATGATGAGGATTTCAAGATTGATGAAGTGCTCGAACCAAATCCACAACTGGATGAGACACGAGATGTTGAAAAAGAGGAGACAAGTGGGGATGAACTAACTATGAGTACTAACGAGGATGAGCCGATGTTATTAATGCCTCAAGTGCCTTCTCCACCAAAGTTCAAGGATCCGGTTAGATTTGCAAAATCATGCCCACTTGGTAGTCATGTCATCGGCGAAGCTCTTGATGACATAAGAGCGAGTACAATTTTGAATCCATGGTGGGACGAAAAAAATAAGATAGATGAAGAGCCCATTGTGTGTGACAAGCTTCCATGCCCCAACGTGATCACATACACAATGGGGAAAACACCTTGCTGTGGGACGTTCTTGATTAAGAGCATACCAAATCAGAGCATGCTAGGTGACTTTGATGCATTGGTCATCACAAATGGGAACCTACCAAAAGCTATATTATTTCCGATGGATGGAGGATTCCTCAACTTTCGAAGAAGAATTGGATAGCGTTGACCAGAAAAAGTCTGGCTGAAGGACTATAAATCAAGCGCTTATTGGGAGGCAACCCAAGTTTAATTTTTATTTATAGTTTTTATTAGGTTTTATATTATTAGTTAATAAATTTGCATGTCTTAGGATCTAACAAGCTTGCTTCTATCATATTCACAGGTTAGTCAAGTCCAACTCAAGTGTGGTTCCCGATCTATTCCAATGTGTCTGGCCTATTCTTCACAGTTAGCAGACAAGGAGGAAAATGCTTTATTTTCTGGGAAGTCCTCTCTTTTAATTTTTCCTATCTTAGCCATTGAGGACAATGTCTAGTTTAAGTTTGGGGGCATTTTAGTGTCGTATTGAATATAGTTAGTTATTTACATTGTAGTTCGTATAGTAACATTTAGTTTTTGCATTCTTGAAAAAGAAATCAAAAATATTAGTTAGTTACCATGTGCATTTGCATGAATCCAGTTGTTAGATATTTTAATTTTATTTTGGCCAATGATGAGATTGGAATTGGGTAGAAAAATATAGTACTAATTATTAGAGCTTTGACGTGATTTTTTTTGTTATGAATTGGATCTTTTCCTGTTTGACACTGGTATAATCAAGGTTAGCACGTTAGAGACAACTTTGTTGACTGATTACGTTTAAATTGATACATAATTGACATCTTAAGGATAATACTAGTTTGAATGAATGAAAGACATGAAAAGATTTGGGGGATAAATTTGGGAATATAAGCTTCAAAAAGAAAAAAAGAAGAAAAAAAATTTAAAAAAATATGAAAAAAAAATACCGTGGCTAGTTTTGTTTCGGGGCCTTTGTTACTTGAGCAAGTACGCCCGAGGAAGTGTCTTTACACATAGCGCCCTAAGGTCTTATATGGTCTGGGAGTCATTGGTCGAAAGCTCGCTAAGGGGTAGCACTGTTAGCCTAATGGAATGAGACATTGCACAGTCATGGTTAAAAAAACAATAAAACGAGAAAAGAGCAAAAAGCCCCCATAATGAAAAGTAAAGCATAAGTATCCCGGATTGGACTCTTGAACTTGGTGGATGTTTGAATTTTGTTGGATTTAGCTTGTTCTTGAATTTTATAAATTTTCACTGTATGTTGCCTTTAAAGAGATCTATTATGTGTTGTATTTAGCATTATATCAGTTATCATGGATGTTGAGAACACACGCACTATATCAGTAATAACAGTTTAAGATTTAATGATTGGTTGAGAAATTACTGATGAGTTTTAATATAATATATTATCATGTTTACTTGAGTTTACTAAGGGTGGTTGAATATACTTGTTTCTGTTATTACTGCTGGATTCGTAGGCATGTAGATTAGTTGCATTGCATAGCATTGTTGTTTTGTGTATTTGCTTGAGGACAAGCAAATGTTTAAGTATGGGGGTATTTGATAAGTAGGTTTTATACCTACTTATCCGGTATCTATTACTTGAATTAGTTGCTTAAACCTATGTTTCTTAGTTACTTTTCATACATTTTGTGATATTTTGTAGGCTATGACATAACATTGGCATGAAGAAGCAAGGGAAAGCAATTCAGACATCTTTTGGACCAAAATATGCAAGCAAATAAAAGGAGGGAAGATTGAAGGACTTTTAACAACAAGTTAGATGCATGTTCTTGGCTTGGAACTTGGATTGTAATGTAGAACTTCTTCTTAGCTTTTCGGAACATCTTGAATCTTCCCAATCAGAGTTCGGATGCGAGAGTTATAGCCTTTTTATCAACAAAGATCAAAGTTAAGAGTTGTCATGCTTGCCATTTACACAACATCTACTTCAAGCTCGATCTCTGCCTTGATCCAGATGGATTCTATCAATCCTCAAAGCATGAAAGTTGTAGATCTCGTCGATATCTTCGATTTGATAGGTGGCAGGTCCCGTAACTCCTAGAGGATCAAACGTTATGCCTGTTTTACCAAAGGTCGTTGCAGCAGAAAATAGAGTAGCGCGGATCAGCGCTAGGGCGCGCCTTAAAGCCACCGAACAAGCTTATACGATGGCCTTGAAGCGTAAAAAAATACTTAGGGACACGGTAGCGCTTAAGCTAGTGAGGAAAAAGAGTTAAATTGGGTTATTTGATGTCCAAATTGATCTAGAATATGATTCTTAGTTACCTAACTTGCTAGGTTGTCCATTAAAAATCTAAATACTTGAGTTTAACTTGGACTGGGAGGCTAGTTCTACGAATCCATAAAATCCCTCTTGGGATAGATTTCTATTAACTTATTCTTAATTTTCTTTCTTAGATTAGAAACCCTAGATTAGATTGGAATGGGAGATTGAAGCAACTTGGAGACCATTGAAGATTAAGAGCAGGAGCTTGAGGAAGATGGAGATTTTCTGACAATAGATTTATTCTTTACCCTACTCTTATTTTTGTCTTTTAATGTGTATTCAAGTGTGGATTCTTAGTTTTAATTCAATGAACTAATTCTTTGTTTGAGATTACAATGGATCTTATTGTGTAGTTTATTTTAATATGCTTCGCTATCAATTATTATGTTCTATTATGAGGATTGTCTATTGTGATTTGGACTTAATTTTTTAATTGATTGGCTATCAATTACCGTGATAATCTATATGAACTCGATAGATGAAGTATTGATTTAGATCTTATCATGATAGCATGTGTTTGTCATTTCTACATAGATGGAATTCATGATTCGTGTTTAGGATAGAGATATGCATTTACGCCATATGTAATCTTATAGAGAACTTGTACTTTAAATCCTTTTTATTTGTAATTCACATAGAGATATAGTGGATTAGTTAATTAGAGTGTCTTGCTTAATTCTATCATCTGTAGATTTAAGTGAGTATGAGTATTATGCATCGAGATATGGTTTTATCTGCTTTAGTGTTCTTGATTAACAATTCATGATAGAGAATAATTGATGAGAAGTGTGTTAACTTAAATGAAGCAATAAGTGAAGTTGTGATCTTAAATCTCCGTAATCTTAATTTAACTAGTGGAATTTAATATTAGTTTAATTTATATAATTTGAAATTCATTCGTTTAAATAAGATTGAGTTGGTTACGGATTAGTATTTGGTGATTTTTATTAAACAATTCCTCGTAGGAACGATACTCTACTTTTACTTTATTACTTGTTGACCACGTATACTTGCGTGTTGTGCGTAATTAGATTTTACCCAACAGGTTCCCTGCGGCTAGTATTCCCTGTTGCATAGCCTAAGCTACCATGTTCATGAAGTTCTGCATCAGGTCTGCTTCTTGTTGTCCGTCAGTATTGTTGACAGATTCTTCTGCTATTTGATTGCGAGTTCGACGTCTTGGTGGCATTATCCGATTATATAAAATCATAAATTTAATTTACATTCTAAACCTTATCATATAAGTTTAATATATTAAACTTGTTTGATTACTTAAACATAGATTCATATTCATTTAACGAATATTTTATATAGCATATCACATAATGCTTTAAACATCAGCTATCCCTTTGTGACCACAAAAGTCAGGATTTACAGTCTTGACTAATATAAAAATTGGGAACATTACATTACACAGACATATTTATCATATATATTACATTAAACACACCTACACAACAGAACCTATACTACCTATTTGCTACGTCTTTTTCATGAACAACCTTTCGCCTGATGACATTCTATCCCACAAATAAAATATGTTCCTGGTTTATAGTTGGGACAATAAAGAGTGGTATGTCCCTCATAATCGCAAAGGTAACATATCTTTTTCCATTTCTTCTTATCGGATTTTCCCAAGTCATGGTCTTCTATCTTTCTTTTCCACTTCTTGCTCGGAGCTGCACACGATGTGTTGCTTGTGGCTCCCATTTGATCAATTTGGATTTTCAGCCTATCTTGTTCTTCCATTGTTTCTAGTATGGCTTTTTGCAATTGACTATTTAACAGCTTTTCTATTTCCCACATCTTTTCCACAGAAGAAACCTTGTTCCTCAGATCCTGCACCTCCGTTGATGTTTGATCAGCTTCAACTTTAGTGTCTGAATCACTATCTGTCAGCTCCACCATCTCCGGATCTTATATTAGGTTTTCTACAATAACCACTTCGTTTGAGTTATTTTCATTGTGAGCCTCTATTTCAGCTATTGGCTTCGATATCAGCTCGGGTGTATGGGTTTGATCCTTCTTCATGTTATAAGCATATAACAAGCCATTTCCACCAGACATCTATACCCATAAATTATCCTGATTAGCATATAGTATATAAGTTATCTTTTATTTTGTTTAACGATGAATTTATTCAATTCATCTCATTTTAAACTCTATATGAGTTATTTATATTTTCAACGTTTCCCTCCGTTCTAAGGTTATAGCCTAAGGTCTAACCCACCTAAGGTTTTTAACCCTAAGCTCTGATACCAACCTGTAAAGCCCCCAAATCTAGGTACTTGAAACCCGAACTCAGTGCTTCACGATACCATTTCTATGAGCGAAATAATAATAATAATAATAATAATAATAATAATAATAATAATAATAATAATAATAATAATATAAATATTGAACTTAATTTACATAATCATCAGAGTCTAGCTACCAAGTACGTAACCTTTATTACATTCACTACATAGCATGATAAATAATATATGTCATTGTCTTAATAATATCCAACTATTACATAAGATAACATTGCAATTATTCAGCAACCTTTCCTTTTCCCTTGTTCTTAGCAGAGCCTTCAGGTTGTTCACATTTAGCTGAAAATATTTAAATTAAGCAATGATGAGCATTTGAGTGCCCAGCAAGTAATAACAATTATAAATATTAGCTGAAAGGGTTAAATGTTTTCTTTGTACTACCCCTCTACAACAATTCAATAGTTGTGAAGTAATTTGAACCGATAATAATAACATAACAACTCTCTATCAGATTTTTGAAACTGCGTATTGACTATAAATAGAGTTAAGGTGATATACTAAGAACATTGTTTTCAGTTTTTAAATAGGTTTAAACAAAACTTCATCTACAAACCGTCATAACTTACAGGCACGGGGGGTGATCAACCCGTTATGCCATGTATTGATCAATACTACATGTAAGAACGATAGGATCGTTCACTCTGTCCGCCTTGGGCGCATAAAAGTTTTCCCTTGATCGGGATGTTCATACTTAGTCTGGAATCCGAACCAAAATAATTTGATTGAATACAAAAAGGTTTTATCATAATCAATGATATTTCTAAATCTGTGTCTAGCTGGTCAAATAGCTTAGAGGTATATATATATATATATATATATCAACATGTGATTAAATACAATGATTATCCAAGTGATGTCACTTGCATAACCATATTTAGAAATTAACGAACAGAATATATATATGAATTATATAATATAATATCATGTTGATAAACAATGATCAGATATAATATATAAGACAATAGGGTTAATAATCTGGTACAATAATAATATAATTCTAAAACATTCTTACTTATGTAAATTGCATAAATGAAATGCAAAGGTAGGATACTTGCCTGGTCTGCTGCTTACAGTATGCACTTAGTTTTACCTTTTATATAGCAACCTATCAGTAATAAGATCATTTTACTGATTAGAATAACATATCGCAACACATAGCACTACTTATTGTAGTTAGCACATAAACTAATCGCATTGGCACATAGGTTTAGCAGTCACTGGATCATAAACAAACATATAACTAATCAAATTATCTAAGTCCAGATCAATTTCTGAAACATGTCGGTGTATCGACAGCTTTATCTGGTAATTATCGAGTCTAAGACTCTTATTCTAAAATTCAATATCTGTAAATATCAGTCATATTATTTTTAAATGACTTATAATAATTTTTAAACATTTATTGTAATTTATCATGAATTTTCAAACACCGGAATCATTATTAAATGACTCAATTATTAAATAATTCAATTATCATTAATATTTAATTAATATTAAACTATTAATTAGACCATTGCCAAAATATTAAAGTTATTTATAATAACTTTAAATAGTTTTAAAGTATTAATATACTACTTAAATGATTTTAAAAATATTTAAAATCATTCTTAAATAATTACCATTAATATTAAAGTATTAATGTATTATTTATCAAAATATTAAAAGTCATTAATTATAACTTAAAATAGTTTTAATTCATTTATATCCTTTTTAAATTATTTTTAAATTAATAAAACCATTTTAAACTATTCATTTAATATATTTATTAAATAAATTTAATATCATTAATAATAAATTAATAATCATTAATATTAAATTATTAATGAAATTATCCTTTAAATATTAAAAGTTATATTTATAACTTAAAATATCTTTAAACACATTATTTTCATTTAAAATGATTTTTATACTAATAAAATAATTTTTAAACTAATTTATCTAATATAATTATTAAATAACTTTAATATCATTAATAATAATTAATTAATTAATAAAATTTACCTTTAAATATTGAAAGCTATATTTTATAACTTAAAATATTTTTAAATACCTTATTTTTATTTAAAATGATTTTAATATAATAAAATCATTTATTATTTATTTATTTAATCCATTTATTAAATATCTTAATTATCATTAATATTAATTTATTAATTAATTTCATCACAAAATAATAAAAGTAATTAAAAATAACTTAAAATATTTTCTTATATCATAATATAATTTTAAATGATTTTTAAAGTATTAAAATCATTTTAAATAATTTATTTAATATATTAATTAAATAAATTAAATACCTCTAATATTTCAAAAATATTAATTATTTATGAAATATTTTGAAAATTATTAAAAACTAATTTTCAGACTTTAAAATAATTTTTAATAATTTATTTTGTATTTTTAATAATTAAAAACTAATTTTTCTATTTATTTAATAAAAAATAATTAATTTTAGTAATTAACTGTCGCTAAAGGGCCCTTTAGCGGCTTAAACCTATCATGATAGGTGTTCTTGAAATGTTTTCATGAAACCCGTAAAATAAGTCAAATTACGAAGCTAGCTAGTTTGACCAAACTTTAATCTCAATCTATGATGTTTCATGGCATGCTTGTGGTCAGATCTTATAGTCCTAGTGCAGGACTACCCCATTCAACAACAAACATAATCATAACATGCATAGGAAAGGAGATCTAGGTACCCAAAGTAGCTGTCAGAGGCTGTTCTTCATTTCTAGGTTACCCAGAAATGAAGAACAGTTCGACTGTTCACTTTTGAGCTTCTATAACTTATCGTTCTTGAAACGTTTGTGTGATATATTGGTTGCAGTGTGTAGCCAACATGACAATGAAGATATTCGTTACATAAAATCACAATAACAACAATAAATCAAGCAGATACATGTCGGTCAAACTATGTCAGAGGCAGTGTTCCTAGGTTTTCTAGGTTACCCAGAAAACCGTTTTCAAGCGTGACCATGCTACTTTGACCGGCCTCTACATTAAATATAAACGTTATTTAGATGATATAAAAGTTTTAAACTGAAGTCCACATACCATATTACAAATCGATTACAACAACAACAACAAAACAATCAAACAAGAGCAAGATCAGAGACGTCAAAGGTCTTATCAGACCGTACTGGGCAAGATCTGGGTTACCCAGATTTTGTCCAGTCATGGTTGGTTAACGACCTTTGACCAACAATATCTTGCAATCTGTTCAAGCTATGACCTTGATTCAACTTCTAGAGTAAAGATCTTATATCACACTACAATATCAAACACCTAAAACACCAAATCAATAAACACACTAAGATCGAGAAGGTCTGACATTCGGTTGTCTGACCACAAAATAAATTTATCCAGATTTTGTAAATCTTCAAATCCGAGCCTCTAGATGTTATGGATCTAACATCTAGCAACCCAGATCATCATTATACATTATATCTAACATGTTTAACACACAAAAATAACATATAACAACATATTAATGGATAGATTGTAGCTTAGGGTTTTATACCTTTATGATCAATTTCTTGATTATGGCTACTGATTTGGTTAAGGGTGTTCATGGGGCTTGATTTGGTAACTGAAATGCTACTATATTTCGTGGGTTTTAGAGAGAGAAGCTATAGGATATGTGTGGTGAACAAATGAGCTAACAAATGAAATTTCTCTGTCTTAGATCTTATATACAACATGTGTGCAATGTATTTGGCTAGCATAGGTGTCTAATTGTTGATATTTTAAGTCAATAGAAAGTCAGGGTTAGCTCACCAACTCAATTATTGCTAGATATACAAGTCATCTCAAATAATGCAAGAGGGATATTTTGGTCATTTTGCTTGGAATTTTAATGGCATTTTTGTAATCTTGACAAACCCTTAGGGTTTAACCCTAAGGTTTAGCAAAAAATAAATTTTTAGATTTTCATTTAGGGTTTAAATTAAACTAAAAATAAATTTAGTTTCTAAAAATAGAAATTTAGGGTTCGTTAATTAATTAGGTTTTCTAATTAAATTATATAGGAACATTAGGGTTTAAAATCACTAATTATAATTAAACTTACTAATTAAATAGTTAGGGTTTACAATTATGATAATTAGGGTTACCAAATTACAATTAGGATTTCTAATTACCAAATTAAGGTTTCTAGATATTAGGGTTTTAAATTACTAATTAGGTTTTCCTTAATTAGCAATAAAACCTACTATACATGATATTAATCACATTAACGCAATTTCTGTCTGATCACAAACTCCAGTTTAGGTTTCAAATTAGGGTTTCTCATTTCAGAAATTAGGGTTTTTAATTAGGGTTTTTCTAAAGATTAATTAGGGTTTCTAGATTTTAATTAGGGTTTACCTAATTAATTATTTAATACACAACATAAATCGTTTAACAGAGTTATATAACAGTCTTGCATTTCCCATTTGAATTTAAAAATAGGGTTAAACAAATTAATGCTAGGGTTTTGATATTATACACCATTATTTACCAACCATTATCAATACGTACATACAGTACATATTTATAGCAGTGAAAAATCAAAATATAATTAATATTATATTATTTTTCTCATTTTCCTTGCTCAAAATACAAAATTAGGGTTTGGATTCCATATCCCATTTATTCTTCATATATAAAATTATTAATTAAGTTAAAATAATTAACTTAATTAATCTAACATAAATTCATATAATAAAATAATTAGTTATTATAATAATTCTAAAATCATTTCATATATTATTTAAATAATATAGAATTATATTTTCATTGAAAATAATTAATAAAAATATTTCTACTATAAAATTAATTTTTATAAGAATATACTTTATAATCAATAATTCTAAAATAAAATTATTTGTAATTATTCATGTAATAAATATATTTTTATTTATCACATAAATACTTACGCTTTATCTTATACAAATCCTCAACTTTGAAAATAAAAAAAAAAAAATAATTTATCATAAAATTTACGATTTAATTATATAGAAAATATCGGGTTATTACAAGATCGACTTGAAGGTTCCGGCAAAGACAAGGGGAAGGGCAAGTTGAAGAATTAGACTGTTTAATGTTACTTGTAATAACTGTACTTTTGATAAGTTACTTATTATTATGTACTCTATGACCTAAAGGTTCTCGACTCTAGGGAGGTAGATAACTTTGATATAATATTTTTGATTAATTAATACATAAGTAGTTTGAATAAATGTTCTCGTGTAGCACCAAGTACAGGTTTCAAGTACCCGATTTAGGGACATCACAAGTTGGTATCAAAGCTTTAGGTTAGAAACCTTAGGTGGGGTAACTTAGGCTATAACCTTAGGACAGTGGGAAACGTTGAAAATACAAATAACTCAAATAGAGTTTAACAACGAGATGAATTAAATAAATTCATCGTAAAACGAAATAAAAGTAATATATATAAAACTATTATTTTGTGTGTGTATATAATATCTATTATATTCTAATCAAGATAATTTATGTTCAGATGTCAGGCGAAAAAGGATTATGATACTCTCAAATTGTAAACAAGGAACACATCTCCATAACTGATCCAATATTATCAAAGTCAATAGCTGAAATAGAGGTTCATATTGAAAGCAACCCTGATGATGTGATTATATTGGAAAATGTAGTACCAGATCCAGAAACGGTAGTACTGGCATATAGTGATTCAGACACCAAAGTTGGAGCTGACCAAGCATCAACGGAAGTGAAGAATCTGAGGAACAAGGTTTCTTCTTTGGAAAGGTTGTGGGAAATAGAAAAGTTATTAAATAGTCAATTGCGAAAGGGGTTAATCGAAACAATGGAAGACCGAGATAAGCTTAAAATCCAAATTGATCATATGGGAGCCAAAAGCAACAAATCGTGTGCAACTCCAAGGAAAAAGGGAAAAAGAAAAATGAACGATCGAGATTTAGGAAATTCCGATAATAACCAAGGGAACTTTAGCAAAATAGAAAAGTGTACAAACTTTAAAAAGAAACATGAAGGCTTATGTAGGAAAGGGGAAAATATTTGTTACCATTGCGGACATGAGGGACATATTTCTCCTCATTGTCCCAATCTGAAGCAAGGTGTATGTTTTATTTGTGGGGTTGAAGGTCATGAGGCGAAAAGTTGTCCAAGAATAAGAAAAGGAGTAGGAAATAAGTAGTATTAGTATTAGTCGAATATGTATGATGTGTATATATAAGTATGTGTGAATAATGTAAAGTTCTCAACTTTTGTATAAGTGTAGTAGCGATTCCCGACTTTTGTGGTCACAAAGGGATAACGAATGTAAATAGCGATATATGCTATATGATGTAAAACGCTATGAATTAGTTAAATGAATAATATTTTGAGTACATGATTATTTGAGTTTGAAATTACGTGTTATACGTTAAACATATATGATAGGACATAGAATGTAAGTCAATAAAGAATAATTTATGATTTTATTTAATCAGATAATACCGCCAAGAAGATAAAACCAAAACCAACTAGCAGAAGAATCTGTTAACAATGATGGAGGACAACCAGACCCAGTGTAGAATTTTGCAAATCTGGTAGCTCAAGCTATGCAGCAAGGAATGCCAGCCGCGGGGAATCAGCCTGACAATCGATTGGAAAATTTTAAGGACTTCAAAGCAGTAGGACCACCAGAATTTAGAGGTACAACTGACCCGATAGAAGCCCAAACTTGGGTAAAGGAGATATAAAATGCATTTATGATTACTAGGGTAGCTGAGGGGCAAAAGATGACTTTTACCACCTATATGATGAAAGGGGAGGCGAATTTTTGGTGGGAGGCTAATCAAACTAGAGCTGGAGAAGGAGTGGTAACATGGACTAGGTTTAAGACACTAGTTTTTGAGAATTATTTCTCGTCTAGTATGCAAGCTAGGATGGAGGTTAAGTTTTTGGAGTTGAAGCAGGAAAACATGACAGTCTCTGAGTACGCCGCAAAATTTAATGAATTAGCTAGGTTCGCTCCGCACCAAGTTGATAAGGAGGCAAGGAATACAAGGAGTTTTGAGCTGGGCTTAAAATCCTGGCTCTACAATAAGGTGGCAGTATTACAGATTGGTACTTTTCACTACTACAAAGTAGTAAATAGACAACATTTAAACTACAACATTTTTATAAAAAAAATTGTGGTATTTTTTTTCACAACGTTTTTTAACAAAACGTTGTAGATACATATAAAAAACAGTTATCTATTTAAAAAGACATTTTTTTGATTTTAAATAGATAACGTTTTTTTAAGAAATGTTGTGTAGTTCAAAAACACGGAGGTCAAAAAAAATCTCGCGTAATAAAAACTTAAATTAAAAAGCCTAAACAGTTAGAGAGAAACATATACTTCTTTGTGTCTCTACTCCTGAACATGCTACACGAAAACTAGGGTTTATTAACCCGATTAACTTTCTCTCTCCTGTTCAAATGGCCAAAACCAGAGGGTCGGTCATCAACCAGTTCAAAGGGAAGAAGCATCGATAGTGGCTCCCAAGATGGCCAAAACCTGTTATGTGCAGAGCTGAAACAATGTCGGAAGCAAAAAGGTTGCGTATAGGTTACGCTCTCGAGCCGAATAAAGTCCATAGCTTCATAACTCAATCTCTTGTAAGTCATACCCAAAATCAAGGTACTGACCTCTTTCAGTTGAATGAATTCTCCTCCCAAAACCCTAGCATCGTCATAATCGATTCATCCGTTTCGATTGAAAGGCTTCGCAGCCGAATATCACTGCGGCGGTGTTAAGGTTGATGGAAATAATCAACTATGAGTTTGGTGACTGGGGTATCAGTCATCTCTACTCTGGACCTATTTGGAGTCGCTTAAAGGTAATTAGTCATAACTGAGGTAATTTGAGTACTACTTGATGTCCGGTTCATATTAATGATGAATTACTCATTGTTTTTTCCTTGAAAAACTTAATATGCTTGCACTTTTATATATATTGAAGCTGGGTGTTCATCAATTTTTGATATTTAGCTATTGATAATCCTGACCTATGATGATAATTTGATTGGGGCAAAAAATCCTCCTGCGATTTCATTGTGAAATCGAATTGGGGTTCACAATTGTTTGCAATTGAAGCTGTGAGATTGAATTGGGGCAAAAAGTACTGGGTAATCTAATTTCTTAAAGCAGCTGCTGCGATTTCATGAACAACCCTAGTTCACAATTGAAGGCAGATCGACAGTGTTTATTCTATTTTATCTTTAATATGTACATTTATTTGTTTTTTGTGAAGTTGTAATGTTGAGGATGGTTGATGCATTTGTGACCTTGCAGTTATGCTGATTTAATGGAGGGAGGTGATAGCATATTTGATTCCATTTTTGATGAGGAGACTTAGAGGGAGTCGAAGATGTTGAGATGCTTGATGCAGAAGAAGGGGAGTTGGTTGAGCAGAGTTTGAAGATTGAAGTGAGACAAAATAGTGGTGTGGATGCAAATTTAACAACTCAAGAATTTAAAGATAAGAGTCGAAGGCTGAGGAATAAGAAGAAAAATAAGAGAATGAAAGGAAATTCAGGGTCTAATATCATAGATGTTAACAGGTTCCCATCGTTACAAAACAACTTACTTGCTTTAGCTGATGAGTTCAATTTTTGCTTTTCACTGCCATGAATCCTGTTAGAGACCTGTAGCAAATGAAAGAAATGTAGAATCATTGTGCTTTATTTGCATTTTATTTCTCTAATACCTGTCATTTCATTATCGTTAGGTTCATGCGCTTGTACTTTCACTATTAGTAGAACACTTGTATGTTATACTTGCTTTTTAACTTTCCTCTCCAATATGAATTGCAGGGGCACTGAAAAAGGTCCAATGGTTATTGCTGAAACTGTTTTGTGTTACATGTTATGTCTTATGCATCGCCTATGCAGATTTACCCGACAACCCAGTTGAAGCACAAATAATATCGCCGACTAATATGCCTCCTCTAGCTCATGCAACAAATTATATCGCCGACAAATATATGAATTTATCAAGGTCCAATATTTTCCCTTTCGGCTCTCATGGATATTACTGATCTGCTGATTCCTTTCTATTCATGTTTTATAAATATGTCTAATCTATTTGCTAAGGTTTTTAACTTATGTTTACTTATTGACACATTGTTGTTTGGTGCAGCTTTATAATTAAGAATAGTTACTTACCTTTGAATTATTTTTTGCTTCCCTTATCTATTGTTGGTGTTCCAAGTTTATGAATTCATACTTGTGCTTCTAACAATGGAGCTCGTGCTCCTCCGCCTACTAATAGTCCGCTAGGTGGACCTGTACCTAAAGCTGGGGTTTTCTCTCTTCTTGGAGCCCATGGTGTAAGTCAGCTGAATTTGCTTGCTCAGCTAATAATTATATTGTCTTCAACATTTCACTCAGGGAAAACTTTCTTGGGTGCAGCCATTCCAGCCTGTTGTTTCTCCTTCTCCAAGTGCAATTGCAGGATGGATGTCAAGTACTAACCCTTCCATGCATCATGCGGCTGTTGCACCTGGCGCAGGTCAGTACCATTATGCTTTATGAGCTTTAGTTACTATATGACACCATGATCCACCTCCTCCGTCTATTTGTAGATAGCTTTGTCGTATGCAAATTTCAAATTGACTTTTTTATGTATTCTACTATTCTTTTTTTTAATATATGATATTTATTGTTGTTTTCCATCTTCGGGTCGAGCCACATATGGATTGATCACAACTCACTATCTAACTGTGTTGATGGCCTTGTTGATGTTGTCATGGGTTTAACTGCTATTACAATTTCTAACAACTACTTCACCCACCATAATGAGGTGCATATTTTTTCTATACCCATTTTCACTACTTGTTTTAACATGGCTCCTTTTCATGGAAATACTAACACTATACTCTTCTGTAAACCAAGTTATGTTGTTGGGTCCTAGCGATTTCTATGTGAGAGACAAGCAAATGCAAGTGACTATTGCCTACAACCATTTTAAAGAGGGTCTTATCCATAGAATGCCAAGGTAAACAAAGGGGAACTTCTTCACCATTCACAATGCAAGCCTGATAATTTGCACTACCTTACCATCAACCATCTTTTAATTTGAAGTAAATGAAACCAAAATGCTAGCCGTTAAAATATGCCTGCCTGCCTATACCTGACAACATTTTTGCGTTTACGTACTGAATACAAGTACATTTTTATAAGCCAGTATGAGGAAACACTACTGCTGCCTACTGCCTTGAGCATAAGAGAAGGAAAAAAATACTTACATAATGAACTTGACCAAGTAAGTAAACTGAAACTGAATTGAGTAGTTAAGATCCTTAATTTCCCTTGGTTGGAATTTCGCACAAGCTCTCTCTAATCACACTATTGCAAACTTTCAGTAGTAATAGCGTACACTACTAATACTAATTTATATATTTTACAAGAAGATCTTAATTTTGAAAACCACGTTATTTTGAAGGTTACCTCATGCCTCACCTCCCTTTTGCCAAATTATTCTTATGAATTTATTGCAAAAATTAAAGAAAACTAAAAGATAAAAAATTAAAAGATGGTATATTCTTATGAATTTATTGCATTTTGGTTTCATTTACTGCAAATTAAAAGATGGTTGATGGTAAGCAAATGCAAGTTTTATTTTTGTGCATTCATGCTGGTAAGGTAGTGCAAGTCTGATCCATGGAGGTTAACCGTAGGAATCTTTGTGTGACTCAGATTCTTGAAGCACCAAATGAGGAAGAAGTTTCTTTACTTCTGGAGATATTTGGGTGATTATTCTCACTTTTTCAATTTTTAAGTCACTTACTATGGCTTCCTATGCAAATAGATTATTAGTCCAAATCATCACAATTTTCTTGGTTTGGATAAAGTGTAGGCTCTGTCTCATAGGAGGAAAAGAAGTTCACGAGGGAACAGAAAGAAGCATACAAAATTTGGCAAAAGATTTCTCCAGTTATGAAGATGAAGTACTGGTAAATTTTCGTGGCCATGCCTTTACTTAGAGCATCTATAAATTATCAAGTGTAATTTTCGTGGCCATGCCTTTACTTGGTGCTCCTGCTTCTGTTTCTGCTCCAATTGTAATGTATCCAAGTCAGACGGATGGTGTCCCAAAGAACATTTTCTTGGTGAACATAGTAGTAATTTATATTGAAAAGTGAATTTGAGATGTATATATGGATAGTTTGGTATATATTTTATGGATATAGTAATTTGAAACTGTAAACGAATGGTATTATTGGGATGTATTGGTTGATACATTTTGGTTTTAAATTTAAATGAGAATTTAGACCTTGTAGCTATATATCATAGCATTAGCATATTTGCAAGTGTATTGGTAATATAGGTGAATCACAACCTTTTTTTTTTTTTTTTTATCTACAACATTTTAAAAATGTTGTATATTTGTATAAATAAATGACACCTAAATAGATGACATTTTAAAAATGTTGTGTAAATGTGCCTAAACGTTGTCTGATATACTAAACAACAACATTTTTATCCAGAAAACGTTATGGAAACATACCTTCTACAACGTTTTTAAGCATCTGCCAATTTTTGGATAACAAATCTACAACGTTTTTTTCTTAAAAAACGTTGTGTAATGTGCTTAACTACAATGTTTTAAAAATGTTGTGTAAGGGTGTCAAATAGATAACACCTTAAACCACGACGTTTTTCTGACTGAAACCACAACGTTTTTTCCGCATTATCTATTTACTGTTTTGTAGTAGTGTTTGCAGCACTTTTGGAAAATGCTATCATAGCCGAAGAGGGAAGTGAGGTCATAAGTCTCTACAATAAGGAGAGGAAAAGCAAGGTGAGGGTCGAGGGATCTGTAAACGTGGAAGGAAGCAGTGGGACTACGTGTGTGAAAAGAAAAGGAGACAATTCTAGAAATACGGATAATAGGCAATGAGGTGTAAAGAAGAAGGTTGTGCAGTGTGGGAATTGCGGGAAGAATCACTCGGTGAGTGTTTGAAGGGAAAGTTTATGTGCTACAAGTGTGGGCAGGAGGGACATATCTCTCCGAACTGTCCCAATCCAAGAATGAATAGTGGGTGTTTCATGTGTGGATCAACGGAGCATAAGGTGAAAGATTGTCCGAAAAGGAGAATGGATGGGGGAAGTATGAATATGGGGAAAAGCAGCGGAACCTTAGCAATAACTGGACCAACTTCAACAAATAAACCAACAAAATCAACCGCAAGGATCTTCAACATGACAGTTCAAGATACGGTAGCATCTGGTGATTGAGTTCAAGGTATGAACCCTATATTCTTACCGCATGTTTGTTAATTAATAATGTTTACATTAGGAATCCTTGAATATAGGCTTAAGAAACACAATTTTTGGAAAAGATCCATATATAATAATTTATTAATAAAAGGATTTTTGAATGAGGAATTTGAGTTCCTGATTCGTAACCCAAAATATTATAAGGAGGGGAGAGTACATAGTAATTCAATAAAAGCTTATTAAATAAAGATTTAAAGATAAAACAGTAATATTAGGTGTAAGGTAATGGTGATTCCGGGTATGAAATCTTTATAAAGAGGGGAGAATGTAAAGACCGGGAATTTTCAAACAAATTATATCTATATTTTTACATATACATTTTTTTTATTAATTATTATGAGTATTGGTTTCAGTAATAATATTTTGAAATATATGCGATATGGATTTAGCAAGATAGTCAATTTAATTTTTATAAGTTGACTGAGAATGAAAGTTGAGTCGGATATAGTTCAAAACCCTAATTTTGGATTATGAAAAAGGAACTTGAATATTAATAATATATTAATTGTATTTCAGTGATATAAGTATATTCGATATGTGTGTAATGTCTAATGTTGATTAGTTTTAGCATTAGCATTAGAAAACCCTAATGACAAATTGCTAAACCCTAATTTGAAATTCAAATAGGAAATTAAGACTGATAAGTAATTGTACTTATGTGATTAATGATAAGCGTTATTAATTATAAACCTAATTATCTAGGGAAACCCTAATTATTAGAAAACTCTAATTATTAAAAACCCTAATTGAGAAATTAGAAACCTTAATTGCTAAGTTAATTAAGGATTAGTTAGAAACCCTAATTGACTAAGTTAGAAAGCTTAATGTTAATTAGGAAACCATAATCCTAATTGGAAAGTTCTAATTAATTAGAAAACCTAATATGATTAGGAAATCCTAATTTCCAATTTAGAAAATCTAAATTTCCATTTTTGAGCCCTAATTAGAAATCCTAAAGAATCAATTTGTAAAACCTAAGGGTTAAACCCTAAGGGTCTAACCCTAAGAGTTAAAACCTAAGGGTTGGGTTAAGATTACAAGAATGCCTTTAAATTTGTGAGCAAAATAACCTAAGTGTCCATTTTTGTATTCTTTAATAGGTGGAGTGCAAATCTTGCCATATTATTAAGATTACCAACTCTAGATATCTCCTATATGCCACAAATCTCCACATTATCAGCCATCTATGCCACCTTGCATATCAAATACATTGCATCATAGAGATATAAGAATTAAAGAGAGAGAAAATTCATTATCTAGCTCATTTGTTCAACTTACTCACAACCAAACTCCCTCAAACTCAAACCTATGAAATACATTAGTGGATCAGTCCCCAATCAATCCCTTAGAACACCAATATAAGTTAGGTAGGCAAGATTGAAGCTTTGTTCAAAGAAAGGTATAACCCTAAACCCAAACTTTAATCTTGTATGCTATGTTAGATCTTGTGTTTTTGTGTTTAAACATGTGTTATTACATCATAGATCCAGAACATCAAAATGCTCAAAAATCAAGTTTTCCAAAACTGTCAAGAACCCTAGATTTATGGCCAAACAACTGAATGTCAGAGGCCATAGATCTAGATTTGTTTATGTTTTTGCTTGTTTTGTGTATTAGATTTGTATTATGATATGAGGGCTTTGATTTAGAACTAGAATTATGCTTATATCATGTATAGATTTCAAGTTATGGATGATCAAAGTACGTTGACCAACCATGACTTTTTGTTTCTGGGTAACCCAGATTTTTACCTAGAAAGCTCTAACAACGAGTTCATGTGCATAGATCTATCAAGTGTTTGTTGATTTGTTTGTGTTGTTGTATCCATGTTATAGTATGTTATATGGACTACATATTTGTGCCTTTAGATCACATAAATGTTAAACAAGATTAATATAGTGGACGGTCAAAGTAGCATGAATGATCGTGAAAGCTGCATGTTTTCTGGGCAACATAGAAAACTTAAGAACACGAGTTCTGACATGATTTGACCGGCTTGGATTTTGTGATGTTGATGTAGTTGGACTGACTTAGTGTAATAGATCTCTTCCTTGACATATAGACTACAAACTGAAGCCATTAGGACACCAAAACATTGGCCAGAAACCATGATTAAGTGAGCTACAAAGTAACCACTCGAGACTGTCTGGGTTTCTGGGTAACCCAGAAAACCCATAACACGTCTGACAGCTAGTTTAGGCCTTTAGATCTTGCATCTGAGTTGTGTTATGACCCTGTTTATTGTTGGATCATGTAGTGTTACATCTATACTACATGATCTATCCTTTAACTTGCCAAGAAATATCATGTGAGGGCCCCGAATCCGAGGTCCTGAATCACCGTGGATCTGGTTCGATCATTCTATCACTATTACTATTTTTGCGGAAGATTTAAACATAAATTATTTATACAATACACTTTACACACCTTTCCCCAAAATCGAGTAACCTTAACTTATACATAATTCATAACTTAACTAACACATAACATTATTATCAAACTATACTATTACAAAACTAATCGCGCACATTAACTTTAAGCTGGCACTGTCTTTTAACCTTTCCTTGTATCCGACGCTTTCGCCTTAATCTGCAATGTTTTATCATGATATAGCAAGGGCGAGCATAAGGATTGCCCAACAAGTATAAGTTTAATAATATAATGATATATCATGATTGAAAGAGTCTGAATAATAAGCTGGTTATAATTCAACAATATAATTGTTAACTAGCAGAAATAAATTTATGATTGAATAAGTATTATACATGAACAAATATATCTGAACCAACTGGTAATGAAGGTGATCAGCCTTTCATACCTGACTTATATATGCAATATGTACAGAGTATAATTCATGGCAACCAGCAATGATTAACCACAAGCTTATCCGAATGAAACAACTCTTAGTAGAGTTAAGTAAAAACAAACTTGCCTGAACCGTTGATTACCGCTACACAATTTATATCGCTTTATCCAAAGACCTAATATTAGTAATATAGATCTCCAATATTAGAATAATATCATCACAATATAATACTATTATATATATACATAGAATAACCTAAACACATAGCAGATAACCCTATCGATTCTATTCAAATTTATAAAACTTAGCATCAAGTCGACTATTTAAGTCCGAGTTGAAACCGACACTGATTACTATCATCCCGACTGATTAAATGGGACTATTTATCGAGTCTAAGTTCAATTAAATTACGACTTAACACTTAACAATTAACTCGGATAATTTTAATAACCGTCAAATATTTTTCAGATAGCTCGTAATAATTTTTCAAATAATTATTATCATTTATCATGAATTTTCCTTTATTAATATCGTATTTAAATGAATTAAATACCACATAATTCTTTTATCATTAATATTTATTTATTATCAAATATTAATGAAATACATGTCATAATATTATAATATATTTATAATATATCAAAGTATTTTAATACTTTAAAATCACCTTTATATAATTTTTAAACAATTAAATCCATTATCCGATAATTTCTTTTAATATTAAAATATTAATATTTTCATGACAAAAATATCAAAAGTTATATTTTATAACTTAAAATATTTTTATATCACTTAAATCATTTTCATATGATTTTAAAATCATTTATTCCATTTTTCCTTAATTTATTTAATATTGTTATTAAATAAACTAATTATCATTAATATTGATTAATTAATGAAATTCATCACAAAATATTAAAAGTTACTAAAAATAACTTAAAATATTTTCTTATACCATAATAATATTTTTTTTATGATCGTTCAAGTATTAAAATTATTTTTAAATAATTTATTTAATATTATAATTAAATAAATTAAATACCATTTATATTCCAAAAATATTAAATATTTATGAAATATACTCAAAATAATTAAAAACTATTTTTCAGAATTTATTATGTATTTTTAATAATATAAAAACCATTTTTATCTTTTTTTAAATAATTTTCAGAAAATCAGAAAATAAATAAATAAATATCGTCGCTGTAGGCCTTTAGCGACACTTGTCTGTCATCTTAGGTGTTCTTGGCCTCAAGAACACTGACAGTCAATATTTCAAGGGGTCACGTTTGACTGCCTATAACTCTCGATCCAAATACGTTCTGTGAAATATTAAACCTTGATCTTGTAGTGTTTATGTAACACTACAAGCAACAACCACGATCTATATTATATCATATAACACCAAAAAGATTCAAGCCCTCAAAGTCACTATCAGAAGCCTGCTAGGTTTTCTGGGTAACCCAGAAACCCAAGTAGTTACAACATGCCAGTTTCCAGCCCAAATTAATCTAGGTTCTGGTCATCAAATGTTTAGTTTTATGGTCCAAAGATGTAGTACATATGTCACGTAAGAACTATCTATCATGATATCAGTTCCACAATATCAACATCACCAGATATAGCTCGGTCAAAGGATGTCAGAACACAAGTTCATCTGGCTTCTGGGTTTTCCAGAAACGGTAAATCAGTGCATGTGTTCTACCTTGACCAACCATTCTATTCGATACGTTGATGTTTTAAAGAATCTAAGGACATACATGTATAGTAGATCTATGAGGCTACAAGTTAGTTACAAACAAAACATCAAAACACTTTAAAACTAACAGATCAGGGGCTAACAAAACCTTGTCAGACGCGGGTTTTGGATTTCTGGGTTACCCAGAAATCATCCGGTCAACGTCGGTCAACTCACTTTGACCGTTAATAACTCACGATCTAGACATGTAATGGTTGTGATTCCACTTCCAGATCAAAGCACACATGACAAGCTACCTATTGCAACTTTAAAACAACAAAAATCAAAAACTGAAAATAATCTAAGGCCACTGACATTCGGTTGTCAGGCCACTTTTTATTATTTTTCCAGATTTCAAAATCTTGCTATTTCGTGTACTTTGATGTTATGGATTCTCTATATAGCAACCTAGATCATCAAGTGACACCCTTTAACATAACTTTAACAAACCAATTCCAACATACAACATCAAATCGAAAGATTTCTAGAATTAGGGTTTATACCTCCTTTATGCTTAAATCTTGATTCTGATCATCATGATCTGATCTTGGCTTGCTAGATAACATATAAGGGACTGAATAACTTGTGAATTTCGGATATGTAGAGAGAGAGTTGGGTGAGAGTTAGATTTCAAATGACCAAATACATGCAATTTCTCTCTCTTTAATCTATATATAATGTGATATATAGCACATGGCTGATCTATTTTGCTTAATTTGCTGGATTTTTGAAATAACAAAGTCAATTAAGTTGGTCACCTACTACCAAATTTGCTAGATTTGCAAGTTACCTCATTAAAATCCAAGAAGGGCATTATAGTCATTTTAATTTTAAAATTAATGGGTTTTTGGACATTTGACCAAACCCTGAGGGTTTAGGGTTTGGGAGGGTATAGGGTTTGAATTAGGGTTTAGGGTTTGAACCCTTTAGGGTTTAGCAAATTAATTTCCAAGCTTTTCGAATTTCGATTTTCAAAATAGGAAATTAATAATTCTAAATTATAATTAGGATTTACTAATTATATTAAAATTTCTTAATCATTATTTAAATCTTGCTAATTAGGATTAGTATTTTCCTAATTAAAATCACTAATTTAGTAATTAAGGTCGAAATGGTCATTAGGGTTTATAACCCACGAATTAGGGTTTAAAAATAATTTTACTAAATTAGAAATTAAATTTCGTAATTAGATTAGGTTTTTCTAATTACTCATAACTTGAAAATTAGAATTAATATTCCTAGTTAACATTAAAAGTATTAAATTAACACTTAGGTTTTCCCTAATTACAAATTTGGGTTCCTAAACCAAAAATTAGGGTTTTCAAAATGTGAAATTAGGGTTTGCTAATTAATTAAGCTTTGCCCTAATTAATATTATAATTAATTACACTTGAGCATTATAATTCTCCGTTAAGTTCCCAGTTTAGGGTTTTAAATTCCGAATTACGGTTTCGGATTCCCGGAACTGAAATTGGGGTTTCCAGAACCGGTTTCTAGGGTTTCTTATAATCGCTACGGTTTTCTAACCGAGCGTTGACGTTCTTAATATACGATTAGGGTTTGTTTCAGATATCGTTTATCTGGTCAGCCCTTGACCCTTAACCACATACTATACACATATACACATAACATATTCACGTATACACTTTAAACCTGAATAATTCACTTAAATCTTTCATAGAATTTTGAAATCCTCAAAATTCCTTCTTAAAAATATCAAACGCATACACTAATTTTCTGTCTAGGTTCTAATTTTGAACCTCAAATCAATTAATAAAAAAATTAAAAATATTCAAAATTCTCGGGTTGTCACATTCACCCCTTCTTCTAAAAATTTTGTCCCCGAAATTTACCTTACACCTTACAGCATACTGTTTACACCATTCACACATTTCATCACATTCTACCCAATACACCACTCACAAGAGTAAAAGTTTTCAAATTGTGCTGAGGGGTCATATAGACCATGAACACATACTTTTAACGGTATTGATCATACCGCAAAACAATACATTACTTGGTATGTTTACAATCACAAAGAAGGTAAACTACCATTGTTAGTACTTTAGGGGATCAGCCTATCGTACTCTTACGTCATGCATAACGTATTAATTATGTATAGCGAATATTTACGCTACTTGATTGGATTATTTATATATCCAAACAACATAGTTCACCTCAGTCTTATCATAGGATTTCGTACCAAAACAATTTGGTTCGGGAAATTTCTTTCAATGAACACTTAGAGTTTTAAAAATATTAGTCTAGCTGAATCGAATAGCGTAGACTCATATCAATAATTCAATTCAGTCGAATTATTTAGGTGTAACCAAACCCCGTTGGCAAATTAAAATTTTTGAAAATATTTTCGAGAATGACGTCATGATGTCGTCTTCAGATTAACAATCCGCTTTGAGGATCTTGCCATTATATGACTTTATCATAACATATCATACAATAGTGGAACAATGATTTTCAGATCGGATTCACACCAAGTATTCCTGTATTTACAACTCCATCACCTTTTTATCATCTCTGCACCAGGTTACATGGTACATGAGTGATAAATAAAATATATTTTGATATTTCAAATCATTTGCGTCTAGCTGAAATAAGTAGCATAGACTATACTTTCACTACTAAAAAAATGGTCATTTGTGATGGCCTAAATCCATCACAAAAAGTTGGAAAATCATCACGAAAGGTTTACGTGATGGCTTTAAGCATCACAATGGCCGTCTTGTATACACCCATCATGAAAGGTTTTACGTGATGGTTTTGGCAATCACGTAAACGCTTAGTGCTTTTGTGATGATTAATACAACCACATTAACATATAATCTATTGTGATTATCAAAGTCATCACAAAAAAACAAGACTTTAGGGATCAAATGTAAGAATGTGAATCTCTATTTACGTATAATTTATTTCACTATATTAATTATATCTATATTAATTGTATCAAATGATTCTTGTAGGATTCGAACCCTCTCCCATTTGCAAACTAAATAACGAGTATTACCACTACACCAAAGTCCAGATCATGATTATAATTTTAAAACAAAATATAAAAGGAAACATATATGAGTTGACTTACTAAACAAAATTACTTTAAAATAAGATTTGGTGATTGCAATGGCAGTCACAAATACTCTATAATGATGGTAAAATTAGTCATCACTAAGAGCCATCATATATTGTATTTTTTTGTGACGGTTTGAAAATTCTATCACAAAATATCTTCTTTTTGTAATTGCAAATAAAAGTCGTCACAAAAATCTAACTTTTTAATGATTGTCACGACCGTCATAAAATATTATTTTGATTATTTCTTATATTAAAATATTAGTGATAGCTTAAATGCAATCACGAAAAAGGTATATCTATAAGTGATGACTTAGTGCGTTACAAAAAGAAAATTTATTTTGCGTGAAAAAATTGGTGTGATTGACATGGCCATCACAATTATAATACATTGATGGCAAAATTAGTCATCACTAAGAGCCATCATATATACTATTATTTTGTGATTGCTTAAAAAGTCCATCACAAATTACTATCTTTTGTGATGGTTTTTAAAAACTGTCACAAAATTCCGTCACGTATTCTTGTTTTTCTAGTAGTGTTTAAACCGTTTCAAAAATGATTACGAGTCTACATTTTTTTAAAAGCACATAGTGCGTATTTAGCTTGATGTCAAAATTTTGAAGTCTAGCATAGCTAGGAGTTTTGGAAAACTTATGTCTTCACTAATAATCATTTACTTAACAATCTATTTGTTCCTATAATCCTCAATTCTTCATTCATACACAACTATGCCCAGTTCATAAAACCACACTTATGAGTCCATAAATTATCACAATCATATAAGTTTAAGAAATTTCCTAGACAAACCTTTGGCGTCCATTCGCTGAGGGGTTCATAAACATTTCATATAACTATGAATCAAGCATGTCACATAAGTATGAGTTTTAAGAACTCGTACTTAACCTTATATCCTCTACCTATGACCTATCTATCTGTTATACACATGAGAAAGGAATTAATCTCTTAACATCCATATATCAAATAGTGCGACACAAACATTTCAATGATTATCATTGTCAGAACTAAGTAGTTTTTACACCAAGTACAATTCTCCGCCCACACAAGGAATTATACAACTTAGCTGCCGACATGAATCCTCAATTGAATCCCCACCTAACACTAACACCATTCTCAATAAGAATTTCATTTAACTCGTATTCATAATCCTTTCCAGAATTTGTACCAATTCATAGTACAACTGACACAACAATCGTTGTTGTAAACTTTTTAATCATCAGATTGATTCTTATCCCTGCTATCATTTTATCAGATCACGGAGTGATCTCATCGTATATATTACGATTTATTTCTATACTATGATGGTTTTGTTTTACGATCTTCTAACACTGCACTTTTAGTCTTTTAGACTCTATCTATTCACCACTATTGTTCAACTTTATTTTCAGAGTTAGGGAACTTCGTATCTTTATACTCGCCGAGATTCATCTTTGAATCTTATCGATCAACTAACTCTATGTGAGTTATTACTTATCCTAATCACTGCGGTTATTGGTCTCAGGTATTCCTACATAAGCTTCACCAACCAATCGATACTTAATCATGAGGGCCCCGAATCCGAGGTCCTGAATCACCGCGGATCCGGTTCGATCATTTTATCACTATTACTATTTTTGCGGAAGATATAAACATAAATTGTTTATACAATACACTTTACAAACCTTTCCCCAAAATCGAGTAACCTTAACTTATACACAATTCATAACTTAACTAACACATAACATTATTATCAAACTATACTATTACAAAACTAATCGCGCACATTAACTTTAAGCTGGCACTGTCTTTAACCTTTCATTGTATCCGACGCATTCGCCTTTATCTGCAATGTTTTATTATGATATAGCAAGGGTGAGTAAAAAGATTGCCCAACAAGTTTAAGTTAAATAATATAACGATATATCATGATTGAAAGAGTCTAAATAATAAGCTGGCTATAATTCAACAATATAATTGTGAACTAGCAGGAACAAATTTATGGTGAACAAGTATTATACATGAACAAATATATCTCGAACCAACTGGTAATGAAGGTGATCGACCTTTTCATACACGACTTATACATCTGCAATATGTACAGATTACAATTCATGGCAACCAAAGAATGATTAACCATAAGCTTATCCGAATGAAACAACTCTTAGTAGAGTTAAGTAAAAACAAACTTGCTCGAACTGGCTTGATTGATCTTACTCATGATTTATATCGCATTATCCGAAGACCTAATATTAGTAATATAGATCTGCAATATTAGAATAATATCATCACTGTGACGTCCCCAGAATTCGGACAACCATATCTCGAATTCGGTGCATCACGTACAACTATGAATATCTTACTAAAATCTACAACGGAAATACTAGAATAATTTACATTAATATAATATAAATATTTGCGTCCCAAGGTACCGTAACCATTACTACGACAATTCAGTGATTAACTTAAACATAACTTAATAATTCTTGAATACATCATAACAAACATAACAATAATAATAATACTTCTAGACTTAAGGACTAAGTTATTCTGTCGCCTTGCCCTTTCCCTTGTCCTGTCCTGAAGTACCGCCTTGCTCTGCCTTAACTGTAATGTTTTAGGAAGCAAGAATGAGCAACGAGTTTGCCCAGCAAGTAATATAGCCAGAAGAACAAGCAGTTATAGCATTTAAACCTTTCAAGGGTATAATAATAATTGGTAGTTCAAGGATATCAAGAAATATCAAGATTATTCAATAGGTGTCGCTATAGACTGAAGGATATCAACAAAATATTAGGATTTCATTCAATTCGAGGTTCACCATGAATGAGTACTGAGCAGTCACTAAGGACTAAGAACTCTTACTAGAATTAACAGTATTACACTGTAATCCAATATAAACGAGTACAACGTGATCGATATAAGTACCCTACGTTATACATAACATTGATCATACTACGTATGTCTGCGCGCGTCGGTTCCCGACAATATATAATATCCCTTCATGAGGGTTGTTCATCTCGATAGATTTATGATAGTCCGCACTCAAGTCAATTGGTTTGGAGACAAGTCATATCTAGTCGTTTGGATAGCTTTTTAACACATTTGATAATAAATCCAATAGTCGAATCGTCAAGACTTAGATGAATTTTATCAAGCATTTTGCTTGAATGATAAATAAGTCCAATGCTTAGAAGTAAACAACATCAAGGTATACAAATAATTTTCTGAATAGAAAAATATATTTTGGAGAAATTATGATTGATATGACAATAATTCAAATGTGTACAGTGTGAGAATTTAGGAACTTGCAACACAATAACAATAGTATTCGGATACTTGCTCAATGTAAACTTGAGTGAGGTTAGGGAACTTGCCTTTAGCGTTGATTACTACTTGTAGCGAAAATCACCTCAATGAACTATGTTTGTCCTATTTATGTAAGTATAGGTATTCATTAGCCAAACACACTTGATTATATATATAAACAACATGTACACATAACACATTTTTCTTTCTATCTATGTATACTGCTGCACCCATCAAAACTCATAGCTGTACACTAACATGCTCATACTTTTGACCACTGCTAGTTTATTCATAATCTTTCTTCTTCGTAGTTCCAAGAGGTTCATTGCTTTAAGTAGACCATAACATCTATCAATCCCACCGATCCTTTTCTACGCATGTTTGCAGGCATTAGATTTATTTTCCCGAAGTTAGTAAAATTCTCTACTTAGAACTCATTCGTGTAATAATAGTTTATAGCAATATAGGAATATTTATTAATCCATCCTTATATCAAGTTATGATGCTGTCTCTAAGTCCCAGGACATCTAGCCATGTCTGAAGTCGAAGACATCTGGCCATGTCCAAAGCCGAAGACATCTGGCCATGTCCGAATTTATTACGACTTGTCCGAAGACAACACGCTTCGTCTGAAGATATTACGACTTGTCCGAAGACAACACGCTTTGTCCGAAGACATTACGACTTGTCTGAAGACAACACGCTTTGTCCAAAGACATCACGACTTATCTAAAGACAACACGCTTTGTCCGAAGACATCTCCGAAGTCAGCTCTTTCAGAGACTTCGGTCTACACTATTTCGACAAAGTCTAAGTTTGTTGGGTTAATTTCATTAAGACTTTACTATATGCATACAACCTAAGGGAATTTCTTAATACATGGTCTAACATGACCGAACCCATCAGCTGGTTCCTAAGTACGGTTCAGCTGCACCCCATGGAGTTCAGAAGCAGTGAACATGCTCTGTTTTGCAGAGTAGCCACAACTAGATTCCAGATAATTATTAACATATTCATGCACGAAAGTAAACTTTCTAAACACCCTATATCATGCTAATTCATCATACTTGACCTATTAATTTAGGAAAACCGAGAATCAAACAAGACTTAAGTCAAGAACGAAGTAGAAATTATACCTTCTCGAGCTTTAACCTTGATATCTCACACACTGATTTGGTAATACTTAGCAACTAAGAATTCTTTACTCAGATTTCTCCAACACTCTTATCTCTATAACAGACTGCCATGGTGGCTTGTATTTAAAGAGAAAAACATGGACTAGACACTTGCTTTACACAATGTTGGTATTCATGGTGCAAAAGAAATGAACAATGGTTACTTAAGGAGTTGTTTAACCACTCCATACCAATACCACTAGCTAGCCCCGCATGCCTGGGATTAGCGACTTGAAAGTTTACGTAAAGAGAGTTTAGGCTCTTGTTCCTTGTACTTGGTGACCCTTAATTTGGGGACAAGAGAATAGATCTCGAGACATATACAAGGGGCTAGTCGGTCAGCCCCATTGCCCACATGCCACCACATTTTATTTAACCAACACACTGTACTATCGATAAACTATTTTGTTGGATTCCTAATTGGATTTTAAATATCCCAAGTTTATTGGGCTAACTCAAAAGTCCATCAATTGACTTTATTGGGCTAGGCTCCCAATTTATTATTTGGATTATAAACATGTAAATACTTAATTATTCATCACTAATTCCATCATTATGTCACACCAGACCTTTCATAAACCTATCATAATTCTCCACATCTTATCAATTATTAAAAGTTCAATTTTAATTCAATTGAGTTACTCACCTCATACCATGTAAGTATTAATAAAATAATCACATGCTCTATTTATAAATATTAATATTAAATCATAAAATTTACGGGTATTACATCCTCTCCCCCTTATAAAAATTCCGTCCTCGGAATTGATACAAGGTTACACAAAAAGATGGGGATAGTCTCTCCTCATCCTATCTTCTAATTCCCATGTGGCCTCCTCGACATCGTGGTTTCACCAAACAACCTTTACAGAAGATATAACTTTGTTTCTTAGCATTTGTTCTTTCTTATCTATTATTTGATCAGGAATTTCTTCATATGCCAGATTCTTCTCTACTTGAATGGGCTCATAGGAAATCACGTGCTTATAGTCGAGACTTATGCGGACGTAAATGCGAAAATGTGAAACACGTTGTGGATGTGTTCCGATTCGGGTGGCAAAAGCAACTTTGTATGCCACTTTGCCCACTCGCTTCAATATCTCGAATGGCCCTATGAACCTCGGACTCAATTTTCCTTTCTTTCCGAATCGATCTTTCCTTCCAAGGAGATACCTTCAAAATCATAAAACTACCAACTTCAAAGTCTCGGTTACGGCGATGCAAGTTGGCATACTTCTTTTAGCGATCTTGAGTCGCTACCAATTTTCCCCTTATTATTTGCTACCACGTCGGTAGTTTCTTTGGACTAATTACGGTCCCAAAAGTCTTCGTTCTCCGACTTCATCCCAACATAATGGTGTTCTACACTTTCTCCGTAAAGAGCTTCATATGGCGGCATCTGGATACTACTCGCATGATAGCTATTATTGTGGCGAATTCTACTAATGGTAAATGGTCGTCCCAATTTCCTTGAAGTCCATCACGCAAGCTCTAAGCATGTCCTCCAACGTTTGTATGGTTCGTTCACTCTCTGCCTGGTCGGTTTGAGGGTGATAAGCGATGATAATCTCAATTGAGTTCCCATTCGTTCCTGCAAACTTTTCCATTTCTCTTATTAATTCCTCTTGAGTTGTCAATTTGAATAACTTCTCCCTTCCTTTTCTACTCAAAGCGTCGGCTCTGATGTTTGCTTTTCGGGTGATAAAGAATTTCATAGTCGTAATCCTTAATTAGTTCCAACCACCTTCTTTGTCGCATGTTCAACTCCTTCTGTGTGAAGATATATTTCAGACTCTTGTGATCTGTATATATCTTACATTTTTCTCCATACAAATAGTGCCTCCAAATCTTCAATACAAAGACTACCGCCGCTAACTCCAAGTCATGGGTAGGGTATCGTTTTTTGAAATCTTTCAACTGTTGTGAGGCATATGCAATGACCTTGCCATGTTCTATTAGTACACAACCAAGTCCTCTATGCGATGCATCACTATACACCACAAATCCTCCCGTATCATCTGGTAATGATAATACAGGCGCCTCACTCAACCTCCTCTTCAATTCTTGGAAACTCTCCTCGCATTTGTTCGTCCATACGAACTTCTCTGTCTTCCTCATTAGATTGGTCAGCGGGGTTGCTATCTTAGAAAAATCTTGGATAAATCTTCGATAGTACTCTTACTAAACCTAAGAAACTCCTAACTTCATTGGCGTCTTGGTATTCCCGATTACTTACCGCTTCCACCTTTGCGGGATCCATGGAAATTCCATTTTGATCTATCACATGTCCTAAAAATTTAACCCTTTCCATCCAAAATTCACATTTTGAAAATTTAGCGTACATCTTTTCCTTCTCAATGCTTCCAATACCATCTTGCAGTGTTCTAAGTGTTCTTCCTTCGTCTTTGAATAAATCAAAATGTCATCGATAAATACTACTACTAACTTATCTAAGTATGGCTTGAAAACTTCGGTTCATCAAGTCCATGAATGTCACGGAGCATTGGTTAACCCAAATGACATCACTAAAAATTCGTAATGTCCGTAGCGCGAGTTCAAACGCAGTCTTTTGTATGTCCTCCTCTCGCACTTTCAACCGATGATAACCTGTTCATAAATCTATCTTGAAAACACTTCGCTCCCTTGAGCTTGATCGAAAAGGTCGTTTATCCTTGGCAATGGATATCTATTCTTAATTGTCACTTTCGGTTCAACTCCAGATAATCGATCTGAGCCTCATCGATCCATCCTTTTCTTTACAAACAACATAGGTGCTCCCCAGGAGACACACTTGGTCGAATGTAACCCTTATCTAGTAACTCTTGCAATTAAATCATCAATTCCTTTATTTCTACTGGGCGCCATATACGATATGGGGCTTTTAAAATTGGTGCGGTTCCCTGCTAAGTCTATTATGAATTCATTTCTCATGCAGCGAAAGACCAGGCGGTTCGTCTGAAACACGTCTTGGAAATCTCTTACCACTGATATATCTTTCATTTCTATTCCCTTTTTGCTGAGTGTCCACTATATAGGCTAAATAACCTACACATCCTTTCCTTAACAATTTCTTAGCCTACATCATCGTAAGGCAACACGATTGCTTGAATGACGAGCTACCGTAAAAAACACTACCTTAGGCCGGTTTGAGGTCCGAAGGTTCACACTCTTCTTTTGATAATCGATTATCGTGGCGTGGCCGCATAACCAATCCATTCCTAATATCACATCAAACTCTCCTAGTTTAATCTAATTAAGTCTATGCTTAGTTTGTGACCTCTAATGTTTGCATGCAGCTTTTGATAAACAAACTCTATGGGAATTACTTCCTTATTCACAATCTCTACGTTCAATGAATTTTCTAAATGTTCGGGAGGTATGTTTAGTCGATTAGCAAATTCTTGAACCTGAAAGGAATAGGTAGCACCCTAAATCAAATAATACATAGGCATTTATATTATTGATTGGGAGAATACGACACCACGTCCCCTTGTGGTCACTTGCATCTTGAGATAATCATGTTAAAGGTTTGGGCGATCGATTTGGTTGGATTGCGTTGGTCCGCCGATCATCGACTTCTGCCCCCTCCTTGTTGGTCGCTTCCTCCGTTGCTCCCCTTCTTTGGGCAATCCTTGATTTGATGCTCAGTTGAGCCACACGCGAAACATCCTTGATCTTTTTGGCTTTGGCGATTGGGTGAAATGTGCCCTTCTTGTCATAGCTTCTAGCAAAAGCTGCACCCTTCCAAAGCATTCCCTTGATGGTTTTTCCAACATTTTGGGCAAGCTTCACTTCTTTTCTTAATCCCTCCTTGATAACTTTCTCGGTTGGGTTGATGTTTGATTGGTTGGTGTTGTTGTTGTTGTTTGTTGTCGTTGTTGCGGTTATCCCATTTCCTCTTTCCCGGATAACTTCCACCTTCGCTACTCCTCCACACAGTTTCTCCCCAACATTCTTGTTCTTCTTCTCCTTGTTGTATTGGCTCAATGCCTCACTACCTCCCTCAGCAATTATCGCCTTCTCCAATAATGTGGCGAATGAGTCGATTTAAAGGACCGACACCTTGTTGAACAACCAAGGTTTTAGTCCAAGTTCGAAGCGTCGAGATTTCCTTTCTTCAGTGTCTACTTGATGCATTGCGAATCGTGCGAGTTCATTGAACTTGGCCGCATACTGTGCCATTATCATCTCCCCTTGTTTTAGTTCTAGAAACTTTACCTCCATCCTATTCTTCATGCTCTTCGGGAAGTAATTCTCGAACAACAAAGTCTTAAACCTTTCCCAGGTTATAGTCCCTTCTCTCGCCCTCTGTTGATTTGCTTCCCACCAGTAGTTTGCTTCACCCCTCATCATATATGTAGCGAACACGATTTTCTGGTCTTCACCCACACGAGCAATGGCGAAGGCTTTCTCCATTTCTTTGATCCATGTTTGCGCTACAATAGGATCGGTAGTACCTATGAATTTTGAAGGTCTTACACTCTTAAAGTCCTTGAAGTTTGCGATCGGAGCTACTTGGGGATTGGGTGTTACTTGTTCATTTCTTCCCCTAAGAGCCTCCCCTAACAAATCTACAAGCCTCTGAATGGGATCTACTTGTCCTCTCTCATCATTAACCGAATCTTCCGGTGCAGTTAATCTACGTCTGGGCGGCATATTCCTACATCATAACACTTCTATTTTTATTATCTAATTATATTACTTAGACAATTCTTCATAAAAGGAATAAGATTTCAGGATACATTTCAGAACAAGATCATTTATATTCATATGCCAAATTGTTACATTACGTGATTATCTCTAGCATACTTCTATAAAGGACACAACTTATCCCCTAGTATCACAAAAGATGGGGACAACCATTAACATACTACCCCTCTAACATAACTCAAAAGTTTGGGGCTTACATCTATCTCACATTCTACATAAAAGACTGAAATTACAACAACAGATAATACACTACATAACGAACTACAACTAATAACTTTGAACGCCTAAACTTAATCTATCATTCCGCGCTCCACAACGCTCTGGTATTCCCTCTGAGTAATGTGCACCACCAAATCTCGGCTTATGGTGTGCCGGGTCTGTCTCTGCTCTGTCGGGTAGTGATTTACCCCATCAATCAGTCCCTCCATGGCCGTGCACACTGTATAGCCCATCATATTCATCTTCCTCCTTTTGCACCTTACTTCATCCTCTAGATCGTTAGCCCTATCATTGGCCCCTTTCCACTTTTCTTCGAAATGGATCCTATCCATTACCTCCATCCCTAACTGAGTACGGATAGCTTCCTTCTCTGTCCTCTCGCTCAACTCCCTCTGCTCCATCTCTTCCAACTTCCCTGCCAGTTCTACATTCCTAGCCACCGCCTTGTGAAACAAAACCCCCATCTGGATTCCTGCCTCCTTACGGCGAGCAATCTCTACCTCCATCTCCTACATCACTAACTTTCTCTGGTGGTCTTCGTCCCTCAGCTTTTGGAATTCGGACTCCCTGTTCCTAGCCTCAGCCTCTAACTCCTCAACTCTACACCCTAACTCTAAAATCTGCTCCCCATACTCCCCCAACATCCTATCCTCAAAAGTAGCCTCGTCGGAGTCCCCCATGGTCTCGTCCACCATACGCTCCTCCATAGGCTCCTCCTCTGGATCACTCTTCGGGTATTGTCTCCATCTCCTCTTCCTCATCATCATCATCGATAGGAACTACAGTTGATATAGGCTCCTCTATCAATGGTGCCTCATATACCACGTGTATATCACGCGGCTCCCCTTCTACTACTCGGCTAGGGTCCTCCCATGTCCGGTCATCCTACACATCCCCAACACAAGACAAAACAAACAACAACTCCATCGAATGTTAAATAACATAAGTTCATTGTATAGAATGAAGTTATATTACAGAACACGCTAAGTACATCTCTATGAAAACTCTATATGAGTTTCATCCCTTTCTATCTTCTAAGTTCTCCTAAGTTATAATCTAAGGGCTCTCGCTCCCTAAGGTTTATAACTAGGGCTTTGATACCAACCTGGCGCCCCCAAAATTGGACACCCCATATCTCGAATTCGATTGCATCACGTCATAACTCTGAATATCTTACTAAAAAATCAACAACAAAAATACTAGAATAATTTACATTGATATAATATAAATATTTGCGTCCCAAGGTACCGAAACCATTACTACGACAATTCAGTGATTAACTTAAACATAACTTAATCATTCTTGAATACATCATAACAAGCATAAGAATAATAATAATACTTCTAGTCTTAAGGACTAAGTTATTCTGTCGCCTTTCCTTTTCCCTTGTCCTGTTCTGAAGTACCGCCTTGCTCTGCCTTAACTTTAATGTTTTAGGAAGCAAGAATGAGCAATGAGTTTGCCCAGCAAGTAATATAGCCAGAAGAACAAGCAGTTATAGCATTTAAACCTTTCAAGGGTATAATAATAATTGGTAGTTCAAGGATATCAAGAAATATCAAGATTATTCAATAGGTGTCGCTATAGACTGAAGGATATCAACAAAATTTCAGGATTTCATTCATTTCGAGGTTCAACATGAATGAGTCTTGAAAGCAATACTAAGGACTAAGAACTCTTACTAGAATTAACGATGATTACAATCGTAATCCAATATAAACTAGTATAACAGTGATCGACTAAAAGTACCCTAATTATACATAACATTTAATCATACTCATATGCATACGTTGGTTCCCAGAGAATATATAATTTCCCTTCAATGAGGGTTGTTCATCTCAAGAGATTTATGATAGTCCGCACCAAGTCAATCGGGTTTGATAGCTTTTAACACAATAATAGTCTAGTCGAATCAAAGACTTGACAATTTTTATCATGCATTTAAGAATGATAAGTCCAATGCTTACAACAACAACATCAAGGTATATAAATGATTTTTGAATAAAATGAGATATTTCTTGAGACGACAAATATGATTGATATAAGAACTTGCAATTCAAAATAATACGATACTTGCTAAAGAAATTTGAGTGAACTTAGGGAACTTGCAACACATAATAATAGTGTTGGATACTTGCTCAATGTAAACTTGAGTGAGGTTAGGGAACTTGCAACACAATTAATAGTGTTAATTGTAAATATTAACTTGCCTTTAGCGTTGATTACTACTTGTAGCAAAAATCACCTCAATGAACTATGTTTGTCCTATTTATGTAAGTATAGGTATTCATTAGCCAAACACACTTGATTTACATATATAAACAACATGTACACATAACACATTTTTCTTTCTATCTATGTATACTGCTGCACCCATCAAAACTCATAGCTGTACACTAACATGCTCATACTTTTGACCACTGCTAATTTATTCATAATCTTTCTTCTTCGTAGTTCCAAGAGGTTCATTTCTTTAAGTAGACCATAACATCTATCAATCCCAATCCTTTTTCTACACATATTTGCGGGCATTAGATTTATTTTCCGAAGTTAGTAAAATTCTCTACTTAGAACTCATTAGGTGTAATAATAGTTTATAGCGAGATAGGAATATTTATTAATCCATCCTTATATCAAGTTATGATGTTGTCTCCGAGTCCCGGACATCCGCCATGTCCGGCCAAAGACATCGCCATGTCCGGCCGAAGACATCCGCCATGTCCGAAGAAGATGAAGACATCCGCCATGTCCAAGATATTACGACTTGTCCAAAGACAACACGCTTCGTCCAAGAAGATATTATGACTTGTCCGAAGATAACACGCTTTGTCCGAAGACATTACGACTTGTCCGAAGACAACACGCTTTGTCCGAAGACATCACGACTTGTCCGAAGACAACACGCTTTGTCCGAAGACAGCTCTTTTAGAGACTTCGGTCTACACTATTTCGACAAAGTCTAAGTTTGTTGGGTTAATTTCATTAAGACTTTACTATATGCATACAACCTAAGGGAATTTCTTAATACATGGTCTAACACGACCAACCCATCACCGTGGTTCCTAAAATGCGGTCTTGTTGCACCCATGGAGTTCGAAAGCGATGAACATGCTCTGTTTTGCAAAGTAGCCACAACTTGATTCCAAAAAATTATTAACATATTCATGCATGAAAGTAAACTTTCTAAACACCCTATATCATGCTAATTCATCATACTTGACCTATTAATTTAGGAAAAACCGAGAATCAAACAAGACTTAAGTCAAGAATGAAGTAGAAATTATACCTTCTCGAGCTTTAACCTTGATATCTCACACACTGATTTGGTAATGCTTAGCAACTAATAATTCTTTACTCAGATTTCTCCAACACTCTTATCACTATAACAGACTGCCATGGTGGCTTGTATTTAAAGACAAAAGCATGGACTAGACACTTGCTTTACACAATGTTGGGATTCATGGTGCAATAGAAATGAACAATGGTTACTTAAGGATTTGTTTAACCACTCCATACCACCCACTTAGCTAGCCCCTCGCATGCCTAGGATTAGCGACTTGAAAGTTTCATGTAAAGAGAGTTTAGGCTACTGTTCCTTGTACTTCGTGACCCTTAATTTGGGACAACAGAATAGATCTCAGACATAGACAAGGGGCTAGTCGGTCGGGCCCATTGTCCCACGCCACATTTTATTTAACCAACACCTTGTACTTTCAGTTAACTATTTTGTTGGATTCCGAATTGGATTTTAAATATCCCAAGTTTATTGGGCTAACTCAAAAGTCCATCAATTGACTTTATTGGGCTAGACTCCCAATTTATTATTTGGATTATAAACATGTAAATACTTAATTATTCCTCACTAATTCCATCATTGTGTCACACCAGACCTTTCATAAACCTATCATAATTCTCCACATCTTATCAATTATTAAAAGTTCAATTTTAATTCAATTGAGTTATTCACCTCATGCCATGTAAGCATTTATAAAATAATCACAGGCTCTATTTATAAATATTAATATTAAATCATAAAATTTACGGGTATTACAATCACAATATAATACTATTATAAATATACATAGAATAACCTAAACACATAGCACATAACCCTATCAGTTTATTCAGCCCATAAAACTTAGCATCAAGTCAGACTATTTAAGTCCGAGTTTAAACCGACACAACTCTATCATCCCGATGGTCTAGTCGGACTATTTATCGAGTCTAAGTTCAATTAAACTCTGACTTAACACTTAACAATTAACTCAGATAATTTTAATAACCGTCGAAATATTTTTCGTAAGCTCGTAATAATTTTTCAAATTATTATTATTATTTATCATGAATTTTCCTTTATTAATATCGTATTTAAATGAATTAAATACCACATAATTCTTTTATCATTAATATTTATTTATTATCAAATATTAATGAAATACATGTCATAATATTATAATATATTTATAATATATCAAAGTATTTTAATACTTTAAAATCACATTTATATGATTTTTAAACAATTAAATCCATTATCCGATAATTGCTTTTAATATTAAAATATTAATATTTTCATGACAAAATATCAAAAGTTATATTTTATAACTTAAAATATTTTTATATAACTTAAATCCTTTTCATATGATTTTTAAATCATTTATTCCATTTTTCCTTAATATATTTAATATATTTATTAAATAAACTAATTATCATTAATATTGATTAATTAATGAAATTCATCACAAAATATTAAAAGTCACTAAAAATAACTTAAAATATTTTCTTATACCATAATATTATTTTTCATGATTTTTCAAGTATTAAAATCATTTTTAAATAATTTATTTAATATTATAATTAAATAAATTAAATACCATTTATATTCCAAAAATATTAAATTTTTATGAAATATACTCAAAATAATTAAAATCTATTTTTTAGAATTTATTATGTATTTTTAATAATTAAAAACCATTTTTATCTATTTTTAAATAATTTCCGAAAAATCAAAAAATAAATAAATAAAAACCGTCATTGTAGGCCTTTAGCGACACTTGTCTATCGTCTTAGGTGTTCTTGGCCTCAAGAACACTGACAGACAATATTTCAAGGGGTCACGTTTGCCTGCCTATAACTCTCGATCCAAATACGTTCTGTGAAATATTAAAACATGATCTTGTAGTGTTTGTGTAACACTACAAGAAGCAACCACAATCTATATTATATCATATAACACCAACAAGATTCAAGCCCTCAAAGTCACTGTCAGAAGCCTGCTGGGTTTTCTGGGTAACCTAGAAACCCAAGCATTCTACGCCACGCTTCATTTCATTAAAATTAATATAGGTTCTGGTCATCAAATGTTTAGTTTTATGATCCAAAGATGTAGTAAATATGTCACGCAAGAACTACCTATCATGATTTCAGTTCACCAATATCAACATCACCAGATACAGCTCGGTCAAAGGATGTCAGAACACAAGTTCATCCGGCTTCTGGGTTTTCCAGAAACGATAACTCAGTGCATGTGGTCTACTTTGACCAACCATTACGTTCGATACGTTGATGTTTTAACGAATCTAAGGACATAAATGTATAGTAGATCTATGAGGCTACAAGTTAGTTACAAACAAAACATCAAAACACTTTAAAACTGATAGATCAGGGGCTAACAAAACCTTGTCAGACGCCGGTTTTGGATTTTTGGGTTACCCAGAAATCATCCGGTCAACGTCGGTCAACTCACTTTGACCGTTAATAACTCACGATCTAGACATGTAATGGTTGTGATTCTACTTCCGGATCAAAGCACACATGACAAGCTACCTATTTCAACTTTAAAACAACAAAAATCAAAAACAGAAAATAATCTAAGGCCATTGACATTCGGTTGTCAGGCAACTTTTTATTATTTTCCGGTTTCAAAATTTTGCTATTTCGTGTAGTTTGATGTTATGGATTCACTATATAGCAACCCAGATCATCAAGTGACACCCTTTAACATAACTTTAACAAACCAATTCCAACATACAACATCAAATCGAAAGATTTCTAGAATTAGGGTTTATACCTCCTTTATGCTTAAATCTTGATTCTGATCATCATGATCTAATCTTGGCTTGCTAGATATCATATAAGGGACTGAATAACTTGTGAATTTCGGATATGTAGAGAGAGAGAGTTGGGTGAGAGTTAGATATCAAATGACCAAATACATGCACTTTCTCTCTCTTTAATCTATATATAATGTGATATATAGCACATGGCTGATCTGTTTTGCTTGATTTACTGGATTTTTTGAAATAACAAAGTCAATTAAGTTGGTCACCCACTACCAAATTTACTAGATTTGCAAGTTACCTCATAAAAATCAAAGAAGGGCATTATAGTCATTTTGATTTTAAAATTAATGGATTTTTGGATATTTGACCAAACCCTTAGGGTTTAGGGTTAGGGGGGGTTTAGGGTTTGCATTAGGGTTTAGGGTTTGAACCCTTTAGGGTTTAGCAAATTAATTTCCAAGATTTTCGAATTTCGATTTTCAAAATAGAAAATTAATAATTCTAAATTATAATTAGGATTTACTAATTATATTAAAATTTCTTAATCATAATTTAAATCTTGCTAATTAGGATTAGTATTTTCCTAATTAAAATCGCTAATTTAGCAATTAAGGTCTAAATGGTCATTAGGGGTTTATAACCCACTTAATTAGGGTTTAAAAAATAATTTTCCTAAATTAGAAATTAAATTTAAGTAATTAGATTAGGATTTTCTAATTACTCAAACTTGAAAATTAGAATTAATATTCCTAGTTAGCATTAAAAGTATTAAATTAACACTTAGGTTTTCCCTAATTACAAATTAGGGTTCCTAAACCAGAAATAAGGGTTTTCAAAATGTGAAATTAGGGTTTGCTAATTAATTAAGCTTTACCCTCATTAATATTATAATTAATTACACTTGAGCATTATAATTCTCCGTTAAGTTCCCAGTTTAGGGTTTTAAATTCCGAATTAAGGTTTCGGATTCTCGGAACTGAAATTAGTGTTTCCAGAACCGGTTTTTAGGGTTTCTTATAATCGCTAGGGTTTTCTAACTGAATGTTGACGTTCTTAATATACGATTAGGGTTTGTTTCAGATATCGTTTATCTGATCAACCATTGACCTTTAACCACATACTGTACACATATACACAAAACATATTCACGTATACACTTTAATCCTGAATAATTCACTTAAATCTTTCACAGAATTTTGAAATCCTCAAAATTCCTTCTTAAAAATATCAAACGCATACACTAATTTTCTGTCTAGGTTCTAATTTTGAACCTCAAATCAATTAATAAAAATTTTAAAATATTCAAAATTCTCTAAGTTGTCACATATCATGATCCGACAATTAAGGTTAGTCAAACATGGCACCAAGGAATCGATTATAAATGTTCTTGAGGCTCAAGAACACATGAAGACTTAGTGTAATATTAATTATTAGAATTTCCAAAAATCATTTAAAAATATAAATTTATTTCTAAAAATTCTAAAATTAGTTTTAAAAATTATTTTAAGTTATAAAATTAACTTTTAATAATTTGTCATATTTTTCATAAATATTATTATTTATTTGAATAATAATGATATTAAATTTATTTAATAAATGTATTAAATAGATTAGTTAAAATGATTTTATTATATAAAACCTATTTTAAATGATAATAAAGTATTTAAAAATATTTTAAGCTATAAAACATAATTTTAATATTTTATGATAAATTTCATTAATAATTTAATATTAATGATATTAGATTTATTTAATAATTATATTAAATAAATAGTTTTAAAATGGGTTTATCGATTTAAAATCATTTAAAAGGAAATAAATTATTTCAAAATATTTTGAGAAATAATAAATGACTTTTAATATTTTTATGAATAATATATTAATATATAAATATTAATGGTAATTATTTAAAAATGATTCTAATTATTTTAAAAATCATTTAAGGGGAATAAAATGTTTTGAAAATATTTTGAGTTATTATAAATAACTTTAATATTTTGGCAAGTATTTCATTAATATATTAATATTATTTAAATTTTAATGATAATAAGATTATTTAGTATTTAAATTATTTAAAAATCGATTTCAATGATTAAAAATCATGATAAAAGATAATAATTATTTAAGAATTATTATAAGTCACTTAAAAATATTATGATTGTATTTAAATTATTTAAAATAATTTTGAAGCTACTGATTAGAGTTTAATATAAAGTAAATTGATAATTATCCGATAAAGTCGTTACACCTAATAATTGCTTCTGAAATTGTTCCGGACCTAGATAGTTTGACTTGGTAGGTGGTTTTTTATGTTCCAATGACTAATATAAATAGGTGACAATGTGTCTTGATTCTGATCATCATGATCTAATCTTGGCTTGCTAGATATCATATAAGGGACTGAATAACTTGTGAATTTCGGATATGTAGAGAAATAGTTGGGTGAGAGTTAGATATCAAATGACCAAATACATGCACTTTCTCTCTCTTTAATCTATATATAATGTGATATATAGCACATGGCTGATCTGTTTTGCTTGATTTACTGGATTTTTAAAATAACAAAGTCAATTAAGTTGGTCACCTACTACCAAATTTGCTAGATTTGCAAGTTACCTCATAAAAATCCAAGAAGGGCATTATAGTCATTTTGATTTTAAAATTAATGAGTTTTTGGATATTTGACCAAACCCTTACGGTTTAGGGTTAGGGAGGGTTTAGGGTTTGCATTAGGGTTTAGGGTTTAAACCCTTTAGGGTTTGGCAAATTAATTTCCAAGATTTTTGAATTTCGATTTTCAAAATAAAAAATTAATAATTATAAATTATAATTAGGATTTACTAATTATATTAAAATTTCTTAATCATAATTTAAATCTTGCTAATTAGGATTAGTATTTTCCTAATTAAAATCGCTAATTTAGCAATTAAGGTCAAAATGGTCATTAAGGTTTATAACCCACGAATTAGGGTTTAAAAAATAATTTTCCTAAATTAGAAATTAAATTTCGTAATTAGATTAGGGTTTTCTAATTACTCATAACTTGAAAATTAGAATTAATATTCCTAGTTAAATATACATAGAATAACCTAAACACATAGCACATAACCCTATCAGTTTATTCAGCCCATAAAACTTAGCATCAAGTCAGACTATTTAAGTCCGAGTTTAAACCGACACAACTCTATCATCCCGACGGTCTAGTCGGACTATTTATCGAGTCTAAGTTCAATTAAACTCTGACTTAACACTTAACAATTAACTCAGATAATTTTAATAACCGTCGAAATATTTTTCGTAAGCTCGTAATAATTTTTCAAATTATTATTATTATTTATCATGAATTTTCCTTTATTAATATCGTATTTAAATGAATTAAATACCACATAATTCTTTTTTATCATTAATATTTATTTATTATCAAATATTAATGAAATACATGTCATAATATTATAATATATTTATAATATATCAAAGTATTTTTAATACTTTAAAATCACATTTATATGATTTTTAAACAATTAAATCCATTATCCGATAATTGCTTTTAATATTAAAATATTAATATTTTCATGACAAAATATCAAAAGTTATATTTTATAACTTCAAATATTTTTATATAACTTAAATCCTTTTCATATGATTTTTAAATCATTTATTCCATTTTTCCTTAATATATTTAATATATTTATTAAATAAACTAATTATCATTAATATTGATTAATTAATGAAATTCATCACAAAATATTAAAAGTCACTAAAAATAACTTAAAATATTTTCTTATACCATAATATTATTTTTCATGATTTTTCAAGTATTAAAATCATTTTAAATAATTTATTTAATATTATAATTAAATAAATTAAATACCATTTATATTCCAAAAATATTAAATTTTTATGAAATATACTCAAAATAATTAAAATCTATTTTTAGAATTTATTATGTATTTTTAATAATTAAAACCATTTTATCTATTTTTAAATAATTTCCGAAAATCAAAAATAAATAAATAAAACCGCTCATCAGAGGCCTTTAGCGACACTTCGTCTATCGTCTTAGGTGTTCTTGGCCTCAAGAACAACCGGATGATGAATAATATTTCAAGGGTCACGTTTGCCTGCCTATAACTCTCGATCCAAATACGTTCTGTGAAATATTAAAACATGATCTTGTAGTGTTTGTGTAACACTACAAGAAGCAACCACAATCTATATTATATCATATAACACCAACAAGATTCAAGCCCTCAAAGTCATCGCGCGAGCTTCATTGGTTTTTCGGGTAACCTAGAACCCAAGCATTCTAACACGCCGCTTCAAACCCCAAATTAATATAGGTTCTGGTCATCAAATGTTTAGTTTTATGATCCAAAGATGTAGTAAATATGTCACGCAAGAACTACCTATCATGATTTCAGTTCACCAATATCAACATCACCAGATACAGCTCGGTCAAAGGATGTCAGAACACAAGTTCATCCGGCTCCTGGGTTTTCCAGAAACGATAACTCAGTGCATGTGGTCTACTTTGACCAACCATTACGTTCGATACGTTGATGTTTTAACGAATCTAAGGACATAAATGTATAGTAGATCTATGAGGCTACAAGTTAGTTACAAACAAAACATCAAAACACTTTAAAACTGATAGATCAGGGGCTAACAAAACCTTGTCAGACGCCGGTTTTGGATTTTTGGGTTACCCAGAAATCATCCGGTCAACGTCGGTCAACTCACTTTGACCGTTAATAACTCACGATCTAGACATGTAATGGTTGTGATTCTACTTAGGATCAAAGCACATGACAACAAGCTACCTATTTCAACTTTAAAACAACAAAAATCAAAAACAGAAAATAATCTAAGGCCATTGACATTCGGTTGTCAGGCAACTTTTTATTATTTTTCCAGATTTCAAAATTTTGCTATTTCGTGTAGTTTGATGTTATGGATTCACTATATAGCAACCCAGATCATCAAGTGACACCCTTTAACATAACTTTAACAAACCAATTCCAACATACAACATCAAATCGAAAGATTTCTAGAATTAGGGTTTATACCTCCTTTATGCTTAAATCTTGATTCTGATCATCATGATCTAATCTTGGCTTGCTAGATATCATATAAGGGACTGAATAACTTGTGAATTTCGGATATGTAGAGAGAGAGAGTTGGGTGAGAGTTAGATATCAAATGACCAAATACATGCACTTTCTCTCTCTTTAATCTATATATAATGTGATATATAGCACATGGCTGATCTGTTTTGCTTGATTTACTGGATTTTTTGAAATAACAAAGTCAATTAAGTTGGTCACCCACTACCAAATTTACTAGATTTGCAAGTTACCTCATAAAAATCAAAGAAGGGCATTATAGTCATTTTGATTTTAAAATTAATGGATTTTTGGATATTTGACCAAACCCTTAGGGTTTAGGGTTAGGGGGGGTTTAGGGTTTGCATTAGGGTTTAGGGTTTGAACCCTTTAGGGTTTAGCAAATTAATTTCCAAGATTTTCGAATTTCGATTTTCAAAATAGAAAATTAATAATTCTAAATTATAATTAGGATTTACTAATTATATTAAAATTTCTTAATCATAATTTAAATCTTGCTAATTAGGATTAGTATTTTCCTAATTAAAATCGCTAATTTAGCAATTAAGGTCGAAATGGTCATTAGGGTTTATAACCCACGAATTAGGGTTTAAAAAATAATTTTCCTAAATTAGAAATTAAATTTCGTAATTAGATTAGGATTTTCTAATTACTCATAACTTGAAAATTAGAATTAATATTCCTAGTTAGCATTAAAAGTATTAAATTAACACTTAGGTTTTCCCTAATTACAAATTAGGGTTCCTAAACCAGAAATAAGGGTTTTCAAAATGTGAAATTAGGGTTTGCTAATTAATTAAGCTTTACCCTCATTAATATTATAATTAATTACACTTGAGCATTATAATTCTCCGTTAAGTTCCCAGTTTAGGGTTTTAAATTCCGAATTAAGGTTTCGGATTCTCTAATCAAAATTAGTGTTTCCAGAACCGGTTTTTAGGGTTTCTTATAATCGCTAGGGTTTTCTAACTGAATGTTGACGTTCTTAATATACGATTAGGGTTTGTTTCAGATATCGTTTATCTGATCAACCATTGACCTTTAACCACATACTGTACACATATACACAAAACATATTCACGTATACACTTTAATCCTGAATAATTCACTTAAATCTTTCACAGAATTTTGAAATCCTCAAAATTCCTTCTTAAAAATATCAAACGCATACACTAATTTTCTGTCTAGGTTCTAATTTTGAACCTCAAATCAATTAATAAAAATTTTAAAAATATTCAAAATTCTCGGGTTGTCACATATCATGATCTGACAATTAAGGTTAGTCAAACATGGCACCAAGGAACTGATTATAAATGTTCTTGAGGCTCAAGAACACATGAAGACTTAGTGTAATATTAATTATTAGAATTTCCAAAAATCATTTAAAAATATAAATTTATTTCTAAAAATTCTAAAATTAGTTTTAAAAATTATTTTAAGTTATAAAAATTAACTTTTAATAATTTGTCATATTTTTCATAAATATTATTATTTATTTGAATAATAATGATATTAAATTTATTTAATAAATGTATTAAATAGATTAGTTAAAATGATTTTATTATATAAAACCTATTTTAAATGATAATAAAGTATTTAAAAATATTTTAAGCTATAAAACATAATTTTAATATTTTATGATAAATTTCATTAATAATTTAATATTAATGATATTAGATTTATTTAATAATTATATTAAATAAATAGTTTTAAAATGGGTTTATCGATTTAAAATCATTTAAAAGGAAATAAATTATTTCAAAATATTTTGAGAAATAATAAATGACTTTTAATATTTTTATGAATAATATATTAATATATAAATATTAATGGTAATTATTTAAAATGATTCTAATTATTTTAAAAATCATTTAAGGGGAATAAAATGTTTTGAAAATATTTTGAGTTATTATAAATAACTTTAATATTTTGGCAAGTATTTCATTAATATATTAATATTATTTAAATTTTAATGATAATAAGATTATTTAGTATTTAAATTATTTAAAAACGATTTCAATGATTAAAAAATCATGATAAAAGATAATAATTATTTAAGAATTATTATAAGTCACTTAAAAATATTATGACTGGTATTTAAATTATTTAAAATAATTTTGAAGCTACAGATTAGAGTTTAATATAAAGTAAATTCGATAATTATCCGATAAAGTCGTTGGTACACCTAATTGCTTCTGAAATTGTTCCGGACCTAGATAGTTTGACTTGGTAGGTGGTTTTTTATGTTCCAATGACTAATATAAATAGGTGACAATGTGTCTTGATTCTGATCATCATGATCTAATCTTGGCTTGCTAGATATCATATAAGGGACTGAATAACTTGTGAATTTCGGATATGTAGAGAAATAGTTGGGTGAGAGTTAGATATCAAATGACCAAATACATGCACTTTCTCTCTTTTAATCTATATATAATGTGATATATAAAGCACATGGTCGATCTGCTTTTGCTTGATTTATCGGATTTTTAAAATAACAAAGTCAATTAAGTTGGTCACCTACTACCAAATTTGCTAGATTTGCAAGTTACCTCATAAAAAATCCAAGAAGGGCATTATAGTCATTTTGATTTTAAAATTAATGAGTTTTGGATATTTGACCAAACCCTTACGGTTTAGGGTTAGGGAGGGTTTAGGGTTTGCATTAGGGTTTAGGGTTTAAACCCTTTGTGGTTCGCAAAAATTAATTTCCAAGATTTTTGAATTTCGATTTTCAAAATAAAAATTAATAATTATAAATTATAATTAGGATTTACTAATTATATTAAAATTTCTTAATCATAATTTAAATCTTGCTAATTAGGATTAGTATTTTCCTAATTAAAATCGCTAATTTAGCAATTAAGGTCAAAATGGTCATTAAGGTTTATAACCCACGAATTAGGGTTTAAAAAATAATTTTCCTAAATTAGAAATTAAATTTCGTAATTAGATTAGGGTTTTCTAATTACTCATAACTTGAAAATTAGAATTAATATTCCTAGTTAACATTAAAATTATTAAATTAACACTTAGGTTTTCCCTAATTACAAATTAGGGTTCCTAAACCAGAAATTAGGGTTTTCAAAATGTTAATTAGGGTTTGCTAATTAATTAAGCTTTACCCTCATTAATATTATAATTAATTACACTTGAGCATTATAATTCTCCGTTTAGTTCCCAGTTTAGGGTTTTAAATTCCGAATTAATGTTTCGGATTCTCGGAACTGAAATTAGTGTTTCCAGAACCGGTTTTTAGGGTTTCTTATAATCGCTAGGGTTTTCTAACTGAATGTTGACGTTCTTAATATACGATTAGGGTTTGGTTCAGATATCTTTTATCTGATTAACTATTGACCCTTAACCACATACTGTACACATATACACATAACATATTCACGTATACACTTTAATCCTGAATAATTCACTTAAATCTTTCACAGAATTTTGAAATCCTCAAAATTCCTTCTTAAAAATATCAAACGCATACACTAATTTTCTGTCTAGGTTCTAATTTTGAACCTCAAATCAATTAATAAAAATTTTAAAAATATTCAACATTCTCGGGTTGTCACATATCATGATCTGACAATTAAGGTTAGTCAAACATGGCACCAAGGAACTGATTATAAATGTTCTTGAGGCTCAAGAACACATGAAGACTTAGTGTAATATTAATTATTTTAATTTCCAAAAATCATTTAAAAATATAAATTTATTTCTAAAAATTCTAAAATTTGTTTTAAAAATTATTTTAAGTTATAAAAATTAACTTTTAATAATTTGACATATTTTTCATAAATATTATTATTTATTTGAATAATAATGATATTAAATTTATTTAATAAATATATTAAATAGATTAGTTAAAATGATTTTATTATATAAAAACTTATTTTAAATGATAATAAAGTATTTAAAATATATTTTAAGCTATAAAACATAATTTTAATATTTTATGATAAATTTTATTAATAATTTAATATTAATGATATTAGATTTATTTAATAATTATATTAAATAAATAGTTTTAAAATGGGTTTATCGATTTAAAAATCATTTAAAAGGAAATAAATGATTTCAAAATATTTTGAGTAAAAATACATGACTTTTAATATTTTTATGAATAATATATTAATATTTAAATATTAATGGTAATTATTTAAAAATGATTCTAATTGTTTTAAAAATCATTTAAGGGGAATAAAAATGTTTTGAAAATATTTTGAGTTATTATAAATAACTTTAATATTTTGGCAAGTATTTCATTAATATATTAATATTATTTAAATTTTAATGATAATAAGATTATTTAGTATTTAAATTATTTAAAAACGATTTCAATGATTAAAAAATCATGATAAAAGATAATAATTATTTAAGAATTATTATAAGTCACTTAAAAATATTATGACTGATATTTAAATTATTTAAAATAATATTGAAGCTACAGATTAGAGTTTAATATAAAGTAAATTCGATAATTATCCGATAAAGTCGTTGGTACACCGAATTGCTTCCGAAATTGTTCCGGACCTAGATAGTTTGACTTGGTAGGTGGTTTTTTATGTTCCAATGACTGATATAAATAGGTGACAATGTGTTTAAGTTAATGCGATGACTGTAAATAGCAGTACTATAAGACCCCAACTTTTTATAAATAAAATTGAATTTCCTCTTATTATTATTTTTAATAATAAGGTGTTAATTTGATATAGTACTTTGGTCATGGGTGAAATGTGCACATTTTGTAAAAAAAGCAAGTGATTATAAAATATTCGTTGTTGTCGGGGAATATTCGTTTGGTCATATAATATTCTTGTTGTCGGGAAATATTCGTACGGCGGCGCAACCATTTGTGGGCCCCATAACAAAAAACAGTAGGATGAAGAAAATGAAAAGTTTGAGTTTTTACAAATAATCACAGAAGTTATTCAAGAATTAACAATCGCTGGAATACCCAGCTTGTTAAAATACGATGAATACGCATGGTTTGCACAAAGAAAGACACTTTACCTGATTGCACAGTATTTTTGAATTATTGATTCTTACGGAAGAAGGAACTACTCAATAATTGTTACAGTAATTACTGTTCAATATTTTATTTTATTGATTCAATAATTGTCATCGCATAGTATTTCCCATTATCAGAACAATAATTCATATTATTTGAATAATATTATTAGATAGCATTATTGGCAATGTTTAAGGAAGTTCTGCCTAGGAAAGGGGTTTGGTCACCTATTTGTGCGCCAATAAGGAGAAATCATTATCGGAAAGCCCCCTCTTTCCTGTGAATGACCTGGTTGTCATAATTGTGATTCTGTAATATTATTTGTGAATAATTAATTATTAATTAATATGATAACGAAATATTTATTTTTATGTGGATATAAATGAAGGAATTAATGTTGAGGTGTTTTATCAGTAATTTATCGGAATAGAGGTGTTAAAAATCATTCTTATGTGGATTTCAGACATTTTTTTATTGGAATTTAGAAAATAATTCTGCTATAAAGTTGTAGAGAATTAAATTTCCTATGGAATAGACATGAGATTTGAATTTTCATTTTATATGAGCTATTTATTATGAATTATTGAAGTTTCGAAAATAAATGTTTTTTATTAAAAATATGGGTGGGCCCCACTTTTGGTTGGTATGGAAAATATCAATTTTGGTGGGCCCCACTGGTGGTGGCTGAATTTTGGTCCAAGAGGTGTGCGTAGAAATTTTTTTAAAAAAATATTATTTTATTAATTTAGTCTGCTTTAGAGTTCTAACATTTTCCTATAAATAGGGTGCTTAGTTAGAATTGAAAATCACACCGGAGTCATAAGCTTTTTCTCTCTATATTATCGAACGTATTTTGTGAGTATTTAGATACTTTGAGAGTTGCTATTCAGTGCAAGTTTTCTTCAGCACTATATCCGATATTCCAGTCAGAAATACTGTTCTTTTGAGATAAGGGATGTTATTTTCTTCGTAAATGATATTTTTCTTTCAATATCATTATACCGAAATATTGGTATGAATTTTATTGTGAAATTTTTGCATTTTCATGTTGAGGTTATTATTCACGTATACGACACTATTCACGAATACGGTACTATTCATGAAGTATGATTTTTTCTTGTGGAATTTCTACCTTTTTGTGTCGGGATTACTATTCACGTATACGGCACTATTCAAGTATATATACGACACTATTCACAAAAAAAAAAATATTCTTTCCTTTGTCCAAAATGTCTATTATGGTTACTATCTTTGATTGTATCCATGTTTTGATCTTCATTCTTGAATTTTGCTCCACAATTGATTATTATGGGGTATTTTTGAACTTGGATAAACTAAAGTACGAATCCTTAATCTTTGATCTTTTATCTCACTAGATTCGTTTTCTTTAAAATATTTGCCATCATCCTCAGTCCTAAATGATTATATTACTGAATATCTTTGGTCTGTAGTGCAAAGATGAATGATTACCCGATGAATATATTTGTCCCGTAGTGCAAAGATGAACATGTGCTGAGATGAACATAACCAACTAGTAATACAAATGAATATCTTTGGCCCGTAGTGCAAAGATGAATATTTGGTTAAAGATGTATATTGATTAATGTTACAGGGATAAAATATTAATGATGGACTTTTAAATCATAGAAGATAGTAGTTTTCATTCTCTACTTAACTGTTCTAATGAATTGTAATTTCTCCAGCGAATATTGATCTAAAACTTGTTGTCCATTATATTTTATCTGAATTATTGAAGGCTAACGATAATTTGTTCTACATTATCTTAGTCATAATATTCTTTACTGGGCTAGTTGAGCTCACCCTTTTCCTTTTTGTTCCATTTTTCTTCTTAGGAGTCGAGAATATAGCGGGAACTAGTCGGGGTGTGGAGTGATGTTTCTAGTCAGTTGTTTTAGCAGTCCTCACTATTTTGTAAAATAGTGTTCAATAATTGTAAAGAGGACTTATTTGAGTTTGAATACTGTCTAGAAGACAATACTGTCCTCAGTATGTGTTACGATGTATTATTCTAATCAAACGAATAATCTTATAACGAATAGGTCTTTATATAAAGGATAGAAATAAGTTGTGTAGCTGTAAGTAGCAGATCAGGCAAGTATCCTACCTTTGTATTTACTTTATGCAATTGACATGTGTAAGGAAGTTTCTGAATTATATTATTGTTGTACCAGTTTCTTAACTCTATTATTATTGATTATGTATCCAAACCTTTGTACTCATGTAAGTTCTCGAACTCTATTCGTTCATTGTTTACCAGTGTAGTATTACTGTATAATCAAGATATATCCTGTTTATTAATAGCTAAGTTGGTTATACAAGTTTCCTCACTTGGATAAATGTTATATTTTAACATTCATTGATACATACTGATTGATTTTTGGTATGTATATATTAATTTAAAACATGTCTAAGCTATTTGACTCGGCTAGACCTAGATTGAAAAGTATCGTTGAAAATGATAGAACATTATTGTCATCTGACTGAATTGTTTTGGTTCGAATTCCAAACTGAGTCTGAACATCCCAAACATGGGAAACTTTTGTACACCCAAGGCGGATATGATGAACAAAAATATCGTTCTAAAATGTAGTGTTGATCAATACAGGGCATACCGAGCTGATCACCCTCCGTGCCTGTAAGTCATGACGGTTTGCGGATGAATTTTTGTACAACCTTTTCGAACATTGAAAATAAAAGTTCATAGTCTATCGACTGATCTCCATTTATAGTCAGTACGTAGTTTCAAAAATGTAAGTTATTGGTTATGTTGTTCAATATTGTTCTGTTTACTTCACAACTATTGTCACGTTGTAGAAGTGTAGTTCAAAGAAAACATTTAACTCTTTTAGCTAATATTTACTACTTGATATTACTTGTTGGGAAATTAAATGCTCATTCTTGCTTTAAATTTAAATGTTTTCAGTTAAGCTAGATCGACCTAAAGGTTCCGAAAAAGACAAGGGGAAGGGCAATTTGAAGAATTAGACTATTTAATGTTACTTGTAATAACTGTACTTTTGATAAGTTACTTATTATTATGTAATGTATGACCTAAAGGTTCTCGACTCTGGGGAGGTAGATAACTTTGATGTAATATTTTTGATTAATTAATACATAAGTAGTTTGAATGAATGTTATTGTGTAGCACTAAATACGGGTTTCAAGTAACCGGATTTAGGGGCATCACATTGTTCATGTATTTTTCTCCTCAAATGCCCATCAAAAGACTCGGGCCTTAATCCTCGCTCCGATGTGATTGCTTTCGTGGCCAAATAGTCAAATTTGTTCGCCGTCGTGGCACTCACAAACTTCCTCTTATCAAAATTCCTCATTGGTGGCGACGAGCCCTCGCCCCTTTATCTCTTCATTGGCGTTTTTGGAGCCATTGTGTTTTAACCCAATCAATTCCCCAAAACTTATCTGTTGAGACATTTTATCAAACTGTTGGTATAGGTATGAAGAATAGTTTCCAATAACTACCCCCAAACTCAGTTTTCACCCTAATTAAAAATAGTACCCAAATTTGAATGTTTACCCAAGTTTAGATTATGTGTTGTTGCTAGTTGGGGATGTTTTCCAAGCTTTGCACATCCCAATTCCAGTCCCTTGTTGCTTGAATGCTTGACAGAGATATTGAAACCCTAGATTTTAAGAGATACCCAAATTGGAGATGGTTATTGAAATCCGAAGTAGGTTGTGTATAGGAAAGGAGGTTATGGGTCGAAAATGGGGGAGAATGGGAGTGAAGGGAAGAAATCGTGGGTTTGGAGTCGATTGTTTGTGATTGGAATGGAGAAAGTCGACTGGAATCTGGTTTTAAAAAAATTATTTTACGCATTACCGTCGAGGCGGGCCTTGACAGAGGGCACCCCCGTCAGGACGAGAGTTTTGTAGTGTAGAGAGCACCCCTTCAAGCGTATATTTCGTGTCTATAATGCCACGCGTAAGTGTATTAAAAAATTGCTAAAAAAAAATTCTTCTTCTTTTGATGTGCTCGCCAGGCGCATTATGCAATGAAATCCCTTTCAATTTCAGGTAACTTCATGTTACCATCTTTTGTATCCAATTTCTTCCATTAGTCTAAGCCTCACCACCTAAAATCATACATAGACCAAAATACGAACGAGTATTATGGAGAATGAGCAAGAAAGCTTTTATTAATGCAAATTGACTAACTAACTAACTATCTAATAAACAAATCCTATAAATTGCCAAAAAAAATTACAACTTAGTATTAACACTGATAACTAATCTACTAAATTGCACAATTGCAAACTAAATACTGAAATAACGTAAAAATATGGGTTGCCTCCCAGTAAGCGCTTGGTTTTGAGTCTTTCAGCCTGACTACTTCTTGTTTCATGGCAAATTAGCAAGAGTAATTGAGGTTGCATGGTGATCAAGGTGACCACCCAAATAATGCTTCAAGCGTTGTCCGTTTATTTTGAAGGATTATGTCAAATTTTGGATAAATAATTCAACGGGGCCATATGGAAATACTGTTTTGATTGTAAATCATAATGATAAGTTAGGAAACCCTAATGTTGATTAGGAGATCCTAATTCTAGATTTGTTAACCCTAAGTCTTTATAGGAAACCTTAACCCTAATAAAGGTTATAAATAGGGAGTTGTGACTTAATATACTGATAATTATGTATTCAATACTAGGTATGATTATGTAGGAATAAGTATGAACATTTTATCAGGGAAATCAAGTTGAGAATTATGAAACTCTTACCCTACATATCAAACCCTAATTGGTAAACCTTAATTTCAATTTAGAAATTCTAAATTCTAATTAGGGAATCCTAATACTAATTAATAAACCCTAAGGTTTTAATATTTAAGGGAAGCATGTAAAAAGACCAAAATAACCCTAGAGATAATCGAGAAATTACAAAATTACCCTTAGTAAGGGTTAAAAGACCAAAATGCCCTTGAACTTATCTTTTAACAAAAGATAGATACAAATCTTGGTGACTCATCACCCAAGATTGCCCATGTGTTTAAATCCACCACACAAGTGACCAATTTACCCTCAAAGTTAATAAGGAAATTACAAAAATACCCTTAATGTAGAGGAAATTACCAAATTACCCTTTCTCTTCCAATTTTTGATGATAAGATTAAATCTATGACTCATCACTTGGGGGATTTGCAAAATGTGTTAAAAACAGCATCACCAGTTTCAACATGACACCGAGCAACAATTTGAATATTCTTTCAATCAAGCTTGTGATGGATTAAAACCCCTTTTAATCCTTACTTTAAATGTCTATATGTAGATATACCTCTCCTCTCTAAGATCACAAATTATATTCCTCAAATATCTCATTTTGTAATCCTCAATTAGCCCATAGCAAGCCTA